>CM031591.1:8246782-8345589 GCA_018467065.1 Ephestia elutella | reverse complement strand
TATATATATATATACATATTATCACGCCTTTTTCCCGTGGGGGTAGGCAGAGACTAGCGGTTTCCACCTGCTACGATCTCTCTTGCTTCTTCTACACTCAAATAACAACTAATGTATTTTACCTATGTTTTACAAATAAATAAATGATTGATTGATTGACGAGCGTTACATAGCCAAGCGTTTCACCTCGGTCACATTCATCCATAAAATAAAATGTTCAAAAAGTTTCCACTTACAAAAAAAATTAAGTACCTACTTATTTCTAACACGATAAGTGAAGTTCAATTCGGTTTTTACCTTAGAATCAATGTAAAAAAGTGAGTAACAAATTTTAAACTCTAAAAACAATAAAATATTTACCCATTTATTTTTGTCATTACAACAAATAAGTTTAAACGTTTATATTACAAGTCAGTAAATATTAAAAATGCCTGTTTGAATTGTTTTTGTAACCCTATTTACTGCAAATAAATGATTTGATTTTGATTGTAGATGGCGTCCAATTGCAATCGATGCAGTTAGAATTCACTGCGATGTATGCAGCCGCCGCAGACCCATATCTATGTGTGGTGTCCACATGTGGCCGAGCGCTTGTGTTAGCGTTGAGAGAGTTCAGGGGTACTGGCAATTCTATGGTAAGTATATTTATTGCTTATCGATAAAACAGTCCGTGTCGGTAAAACAGTGCAGTACTGCTTTACTGAAGAATTCACCGCGATGTGTACGCAGCCGCCGCAGACCTGATCAATGCGTATGCGTAGTGTCCACATGTGGCCGAGCGCTTGTGTTGGCGTTGAGAGAATTCAGGGGTACTGGCAATGCTATGGTAAGTATATTTATTGCTTATCGATAAAACAGTCCGTGTCGGTAAAACAGTACAGTACTGTTTTACCGACGAATTCACGGTGATGTTCGCAGCCACCGCAGACCCGTAACTATTCGTGAGGACGAGCGCTTGTATTGGTGCTGAGAGAGATCAGGGGTACTGGCAATGCTATGGTATGTATATTTATTATCTCAATATATACTGCACTTTGGAATTTTGTTCCGACATCAGTCGATAAAAGAGTTCAAACAGTCCGTGTTGGTAAAACAGTGCAGTTCTGTTTTACCGACGAATTCACCGCGATGTTCGCAGCCACCGCAGACCCGTAACTATGCGGATGACGTGCGCTTGTATTGTATTGGCTCTGAGAGAGTTCAGGGGCACTGGCAATGCTATGGTAAGTTTATTGATGGTTTATCGATAAAACAGTCCGTGTCGGTAAAACAGTGCAGTACTGTTTTACCGAAGAACTCATCGCGATGTGTACGCAGCCGCCACAGGCCCGTATCGTAAGTGTGGACAGGCGCTTGTGTTGGCGCTGAGAGATATGGTTCTCAATGTTTACACAGTTAACAAATGCCGTCGATAAACAGTCCGTGTCGGTAAAACAGAGTCGTACTGTTTTACCGATACGAGCATGTATTGCGTATAAACACCTTTCATGCTGTTTTATCGACATGATCATGACATTAAATCATCTCTTTTCTGGCTGATATCGGTTGGTATTTGTCAATATTTAATTAGATTTTTTGTATATAATCAAAATCGTTTATATGTCAGACTGCGCGTTTAGCACCAACCAGACAATCGGTGTCGTCGCGTCCGCCGTTGATTCGAGCGACGCCCTACAGAGATCTCAGTGGACTCTTCACTTCTGCTGATATTGAAAACGTGCAGGTAAAAACTATATTTAGTAGAATATAATTGTCTTTATTTGCTAGACTCATCTGACAATTTTTTTTTATTTTTTTTGCAACCGGTTGATTTCTTGGTCCTACATATGTAAAAGCTGCGTATATAAAATTTCAGCCAAATTGAATGGTGTTTAGAGGTTGCACACTTTGATCACTTTTTTAAAAGTAGTGAAAATTCAAACATATTCTGAACTTGTGCTATTATGTTTCCCAATGGATTCTTTCGTCATACGTAGGTAATAGAACATTAAGATGGGGTCTAGAACAGGAATTTGGTTACTCGATAAGGTGCCTAACGCAGATTTTTAGGAGATCGGCTCCCTTCAAAGGAACAAGTTCTCTTAGTATTCATGTTTCATCACAAAGAAACGAAAGGAACTATTTCAGATGATGCCATATCCACCAGTTCTAAACTACAAGAGGTGTGGAACAGAGCTAATATTCCGGTAAAAATGGAGCACAATATACGTAATAATATACTGAAGCTATACAAGTAGAGCTATACAAGAGTATCAAAATCTCAGTAAAGAGAAGAAGAGAACAACTGACAAAGCAAATATAAAACAGATATTCACTTCTGTACCTCGGAGGTTGGACTGGAAACGACATAAGTTTCAGAATCCCAGGAGCTCTTCACCAAGCAAGATTGCCCTTTTTGCCCGCCAGATAAATATTTCTACACGAGATTTAAAAGGGATGAAAAAAGTTGCCGGATTCGTCAGCCTCGTATATGTTCAGTTTTGGCATGAGGCGATGGTAAGTCGATGGGCTCCAAAGAACGATTTAGATATGCTGCAGCTTCTGAACTTACCCAGATGAAGACGTGAAGAAAAGTTCTATCACAGTCGCAAAGAGACACGTGTGGTATCTATCAGAAATAAACATAGGTTTGGCTTTTTTTCGATGAGCGGATTACTGAAGATGTGACAGAAAAGATGATGGAAAATTTAGAAAAACCTTCAAAGAAAAAGGAAATGAAAAGATTGGAAGGTAAAAAACCTAGTGTTTGAAAATAAAGACCTAAGCCATTTTGTCACTAGCAAAACAAGAACGTTTTTTTCAATTGTTTGGGATCCGAGACGCTCACGAATACTGCAGTGATTCTCTTCGAAGTTCTGTAAATGCTCTGAAGGTGGTAAATGACACGGCAGACAGGGGAATCGCTCTCATAAAAAAATATAATGAGTCGACAAGGGATGAAAAATAAAAGCAGTTTGTATTAAGAGTTGTTGAGCATCACAGAAAAGCTGCCACTAATCGAACAAAGGAAGGCATTGCATCGTTCAAAGTAGATTAGTATCAGAAATTTTTTGTCTATAATACTAGTTTGTACTCGAAGTATTTAGTTATTGTTAGTAAGAATTCTGGCCTGTGGTGTGGCCCTAAAATAGCACCAACCCATCTCTTCCCGTGGGTGTCGTAAGAGGCGACTAAGGGTTTAAAAACACCGGAGGATGGGCAGCAGCATCTTTCCGCGTACTATGCCATCACACTGCGATCGCCAATCCGCCTGCCAAGCGTGGCGATTACGGCAAAACCCCCCACGAATAAAATCCATGGGGGAGGCCTTTGTCCAGCAGTGGACGTCTTTAGGCTGAGAGAGAGAGAGTAAGAATTCTAAGTTCCAGTTTTCCCAATAAACATAATTGAAATTCGAAAATCGTCTTATTTTCTTATTTTTTCAAAACTGTTCAAACTGTGCAACCTCTAAATGCGATCCGATCTTCTTGAAATTTGGCACAAATGTCTGTCACGTGACATAGACTCGAGGCGCAACCGGTAGTTGCAAAAATAATTACATGAATTTTTTCCCATACAAATGTGAAAATCCCTACTAGACACATTTATATAAATAACTCAAAGGTGACTGAGTGACTGACATAGTGATCTATCAACGCACAGCGCAAACGACTGGACGGATCGGGCTGAAAATTTTTCGCCGACTACTTTTTTCTTGTTACCCCCTTAGGGGTGGAATTTCCATAATTTCTTTTAAATTCTCACTTACGCTTTATTCTTTATTACAAACCTTTATGCAAAATTTCAAGTTACTACGTTCAGTAGTTTCGTCTCTGCGATGATTTTACCAATCAGTCAGCAAGCAATTTTATATATATACAGATTTATAATTGATGTAAACAAGCTAATTATTAAAAAATAAAAAACACGACTGACAACTCGCATAGCCTATGTCACTCTGAAGAATGCAAGGAATCTAAAAATACCTCTCACATCAAAATCTGTTAAGCCGTTCAGGACTTATGGTGGAATAAAGAAACTTACATACAATATTTACATACATGAACCTTGAAAACGTAACACTCCCTTTTTTGGTCAGTCGTGTAAAAATAATTTAGTTTATAAAAATGAATTAACCAAACTAATGTATAATTTTTCAGGTGAAAGGCGAGTTCACTGGCAAGATGAAAGGCAAGAAAAACGTAAAAGCCGAAGGCTTCCAACCGGGAGCCGTGTACGAACTCAACGACGATGATGAGTTACTCTATGGCGGCGATCAGATGACGCCCGCCTCTATGGCCAGTGTAAGTTGATTTAGTATCAAATTTATTTATTAATTTATTTATTTATTAATTTTTGTACACAAAGGAAACACAAAACATAGGAAAACTAAGTACAAAGGTTCTACTTATTTCTATAGAAATTTCTTCCAGTAGACCCGCGAAAGAAAAAAGGGAAAAAAAGAGGCATTGGCGTGTACTAACGAGAAAAGAAAATAGCTAATAGAGATAAATAACAGATAAAAACAACACATATAATATAAGAAGAAAAATATACTACATATAATACATATAGACAGTATTATACATACAATGTATAACAAAAATATATATGAATCTTTATCCTAACTAATATTATAAAAGCGAAAGTAAGTTTGTTTGTTTGTTACCTCTTCACGCTTTATCTACTGAACCAATCTTCCTGAAATTTCGCATACACATAGCTGGAAGTACGGAGAAGGACATAGGGTACCTTTCATCCCGAAAAAAAGCACTGATCCCGTGGGAAATTCACGCGGGCGAAGCCGCGGGCGAAAGCTAGTATTATATAATCATTGTTATAGATTTGGTAATCATCAGGTTTCTGCTACCCACTGCTGGGTATAAGCCTCCCTCTGTCGACGCTAAGCTTCTCTATTCTGGGCCATCGCAATCCAGTTCTTGCCAGCAATTTCGACCCACCTAACACGGATGTCCTACGCTTCGCTTTCTTTAGCGTATCATCAATCAATACATATAATAAAACTGTAAACTGTAACTGGTCTGTGTCACTGAGATATTTAAAAAAACAATAGATTAATAGAAGCCAAAACAATTTTTTTTTAATTTTCGTCTGTCGTGTCTTTCTGTCTGTATTTTTGTACACGCAAAAATTTGATGCGGTTTTCATTATTGTACGGTTGAAGGTCTAACTTAAAATCTGGCGTAGGTTTGTTGCGCAGGTTGCTAGCACATCGCCTATGAGTGGAGGATTGACAACTTGTTTTTTGTGAAAAACAAATAGTAGGTATGTTGTCAATTTTTTCCGTGTCTTATCGAGTGTGTTATTACTAACACTGGTGTCAGATTTTATTCCAGTCGCCTATAAGGCATCTGACATGACTTACTACTACCGCCATCTAGCGGCAGTAGCCGTATACACACTACTAAACTAAACAGTCAGCCAATGTGCAGGTTTCCTCACGATGTTTTCCTTCACCGGGAGCAGGTGGTGGTCTATGAGAAAACTACCATACATGAGTCAGATTGGTCTACAAACTCATGTGACACAGGTAGGATTTGAACCCGCTTATTGGTGGAATAAATATTCACATACATTTACTAATCAAAATATTTCAGATAATGTTAGCAGAGCAATCTAAAAATCCTGGCGTGCCGCGTCGCGTGTCTCGCTGGTGGAAGAAATACCTTATGGAAGTGAAGCCGACCTACTGGCTATTCGTAGTGAGGAGCAATGGGAACTTAGAGCTGTACTCATTGCCGGAAATGAAGCTCAGTTTCCTGGTCCGGGACGTGTGTGCCGGGCATAGGGTGAGTACAGATAAATAATCTAGAAATAGAAATACCGTGAAGCCCATTTAATGAGAAGTTAGAGCTGTACTCATTGCCGGAAATGAAGCTCAGTTTCCTGGTCAGGGATGTGTGTGCCGGGCATAAAGGTGAGTACAGATAAATAATCTAGAAATAGAAATACCGTGAAGCCCATTTAATGAGAACTTAGAGCTGTACTCATTGCCGGAAATGAAGCTCAGTTTCCTGGTCCGGGACGTGTGTGCCGGGCATAGGGTGAGTACAGATAAATAATCTAGAAATAGAAATACCGTGAAGCCCATTTAATGAGAACTTAGAGCTGTACTCATTGCCAGGAAATGAAGCTCAGTTTCCTGGTCCGGGATGTGTGTGCCGGGCATAGGGTGAGTACAGATAAATAATCTAGAAATAGAAATACCGTGAAGCCCATTTAATGAGAAGTTAGAGCTGTACTCATTGCCGGAAATGAAGCTCAGTTTCCTGGTCCGGGACGTGTGTGCCGGGCATAGGGTGAGTACAGATAAATAATCTAGAAATAGAAATACCGTGAAGCCCATTTAATGAGAACTTAGAGCTGTACTCATTGCCGGAAATGAAGCTCAGTTTCCTGGTCCGGGACGTGTGTGCCGGGCATAGGGTGAGTACAGATAAATAATCTATAAATAGAAATACCGTGAAGCCCATTTAATGAGAACTTAGAAGCTGTACTCATTGCCGGAAATGAAGCTCAGTTTCCTGGTCCGGGACGTGTGTGCCGGGCATAGGGTGAGTACAGATAAATAATCTAGAAATAGAAATACCGTGAAGCCCATTTAATGAGAACTTAGAGCTGTACTCATTGCCGGAAATGAAGCTCAGTTTCCTGGTCCGGGACGTGTGTGCCGGGCATAGGGTGAGTACAGATAAATAATCTAGTAATAGAAATACCGTGAAGCCCATTTAATGAGAACTTAGAGCTGTACTCATTGCCGGAAATGAAGCTCAGTTTCCTGGTCCGGGACGTGTGTGCCGGGCATAGGGGTGAGTACAGATAAATAATCTAGAAATAGAAATACCGTGAAGCCCATTTAATGAGAACTTAGAGCTGTACTCATTGCCGGAAATGAAGCTCAGTTTCCTGGTCCGGGACGTGTGTGCCGGGCATAGGGTGAGTACAGATAAATAATCTAGTAATAGAAATACCGTGAAGCCCATTTAATGAGAACTTAGAGCTGTACTCATTGCCGGAAATGAAGCTCAGTTTCCTGGTCCGGGATGTGTGTGCCGGGCATAGGGTGAGTACAGATAAATAATCTAGAAATAGAAATACCGTGAAGCCCATTTAATGAGAAGTTAGAGCTGTACTCATTGCCGGAAATGAAGCTCAGTTTCCTGGTCCGGGATGTGTGTGCCGGGCATAGGGTGAGTACAGATAAATAATCTAGAAATAGAAATACCGTGAAGCCCATTTAATGAGAAGTTAGAGCTGTACTCATTGCCGGAAATGAAGCTCAGTTTCCTGGTCAGGGATGTGTGTGCATAGGGTGAGTCTTTTACAACCGAATTTAATTTATTCATTGTAGAAAATACCCTTTTTATATAAGCATTCTGGTGTTGAGCCCTTCCTTATAATGTACCCATAGGTTTGTCGATATCTCTCCTAGGGAAAGAGGGAGACATAGATAGATATTTATCTATACTTATATATGTCTCCCTCTAAAACGGTATAAATCTAGAATACCTGACGGAAGTAAAGCACTTATTGTTTCTGGGACTACCTCGCCCTAATCCTCTTAATGAGTTTTAATCTTTCCCTTTTTAATTACTAGCACCCGCCTCGGCTTAGCTCGGGAGGTACATACATAAATTGTAGTTTATATCACTCAGGTAAAATGTAGCTTTCTATTGGTGAAAGAATTTTTAAAATCGGTTCAGAAGTTCCGAAGTTTACCCCCTTCAAACAAACTTACAAACGCTTCATCTTTATAATAGTGATGTGTATTGTTTTTTACAGATCCTAGCAGACAGTTTAGAATCGGTCCCCATCATCACCAACCCGGTTGATGACGACGAACTGAACAGGGACGTTCACAACTCAGAAGTTGATAAACTCAAGGAGTTGTTGGTCGTCGGGGTTGGTCACAAGGCTGGTCGGGTGTTGATGCTGATGCGGTGCGATGATCAACTCATGATATATCAGGTAATGATCAACTCATTATTTATTTAAACGTTATTGTACACACATACAAAAGTACAGTAAAGTATTATATACTAGGTAATGATCAATTCATTATGTACTAGGTATTGATCAACTCATGATGTACAAAGATAAGTGCTGATGCTGATGGGAAGTGCAGATGATCAACTCATGATTTACCAGGTAATGATCAACTCATGATATACCAGGTAATGATCAACTCATGATGTACCAGGTAATGATCAACTCATGATATACCAGGTCATAATCAACTCATTATGTACTAGGTAATGATTAACTCATGATGTGAAGGCAGTTGATCAATCCATGATATACCTGCGGTAATGTTCAACTATTATGTGAAGGCAGTTGATCAACTCATGATATACCAGGTAATGACCAACTATTATGTGAAGGCAGTTGACCAACTTAAGATACACCAGGTAATGATCAACAATACAACTCTGAAGTTGACAAAAGAGTTGTTAGTCGTCAGGGTTGGTCACAAAGTTGGTCGGATGTTGATAACGTTTTTTTCTATGCCCCAACTGCCCTTCCTCCTGTACCTTGGAGGACCTGAATGAGGCCAACGATAGGGCGGTGGAAGTGGCCAAGTACAATCAATCAATCAAAAATTTATTTGCATGAAACAAGTATACTACATTACAGGTCTTAAACAATAAAAGTTATGTATTCAACCTGTTAACATGTGTGCAAATTATTGAATATTATATGAAAAATTATACAATTAGATGTTAAATAATTATTGACAGGGCATTCAATCTGATTAAAAATATTACATATGACTTATATATTAGTGATCAGGACAACTTGAGAATAAAAAGACAACAAGACAAGACAGGTCAAAAAGTATATAATTTCTGCTATTTTGACTAGAGATGTTTTTTTAATTCCAGGCCTACAAATACCCTCGAGGCAATCTAAAGATGCGTTTCTCTCGGATGCACGCTTCGTTTCCGTTCGGGTATCTGAGCGAAACGTCGGCATATGACGGCGACAGCTATGAAGCGGCCGCTTTAAGGGAAAATGTTCGGCAACTGCGGTATTTTGGTAAGTTTTAAATAAATAATTCTTTATTCACTCCAACAATAAACTTTGTCTTAATTCACTTAGTTTGTTTGTTTGTAAACTCTTTATTGCACATACACACAAGAAAAATACAAGACATAGTGAAACAAAAAGAGAGGCTTAGTACTTTACTTAGGTATAATAGTCCTAGTTTTGTATATTTATAAGTACCCAAAGTCACTTTTTTAATCCCAGGGATTCTCGTAAACGAAGTTCAGTATTTCTTCTAAATTTTTTTAGGGTTTCGTAAAATAACGGAACCATTATAGCATCACTCGTGTGTCGTCCGTCCGTCTCTCATAACCAACTTACTCCGAAATCTACTGGACCAAATCAGGTGAAATTTGGTAGGATGGTGTAATCCTATGACCTTAAGCATATATGTGCACAGTAAATAATATAATTATTTTTTAAATTAAAATGAGGGTCATTTTCGGGGGACAAATTAAAATATTAAAAATGAAAGTTTTGCAAACCTTACTGGATCATATATCAAATGAAAGAGCTCTTTATGAGGATCTCAAATATATTTTTTTGTTATTATTGTAAAATAAAAAGTTTTGATTTTATTCATGAAAGAAGAAAATTTACCATTCCCCCTAATCTTCGAAACTACAGAGCCTAAAAAATTTGTTAAAAAAGTTACAAAAGTATAGTCCATAGCTTGTAGATTACAGGAATAACGCTACAAGTATTGCGTAATGTACGGAATCCCTTCGACACGGGTTCAAATTGGTGAAATAAGTGACCGGATTTTTTAGCTATTTTTGTATATTGCGACTTTTTCGCGTGTACTCTGTTAACTCCATTTTTTCCACTTGTCCTATTATGTAAATAATCTTATCATGTACCTTTTTATGATTTTACAACAATATAAATTAAAATAGATTACGTTAGGATAATGACGTGATTCGTGGTATCAGTATAAAAATACTCTGTTTACTGCTTATGCTGGCCACTGGCGTGATACTCGTAATAGCGCAGATAATTTTAAGGGGTTCCAAAGCAACAAGGAAATAGTTTCGTCATGTCTGTCCGTCGTTCGTGTCGTGTTCGAACCCTACATTGCGCGTGGCCCGACAAGTATAAAAATTATTAGTTTTTTGCGGAGTTTATAAATGTTTAATTTATTCCAGGCAACGTTGGCGGCTACAACGGCGTATTCATATGCGGCCGAACCCCATACATGTTACTTCTAGCCGGCCGCGGGGAGTTACGTTTGCAACCGATGGCGCCGGAACAAGCACCTGTTGCTAGCTTCGCGTCGTTCAACAATACTAATTGTCCGCAGGGATTCCTTTATTTCAATGCTAAGGTTAGTTTCCCAGTAAAGATTTTTGGTCAAAATTACTATAAAATTACCTATTCTTGGTATAAATAGGTAATTTCGACCAAAAAATTTTGCTGGGTTGTTAACTATTGCTGTGGATAACATAAAAAAAACCAATAAGATAATTATTTAAAAAAAAACACGATAGACAACTCACATAGCCTATGTCACTCGGAGCAATGCAAGGAATCTCAAAATACCTCTCACATCAAAATCTGTTAAGCCGTTCAGAACTTATGGTGGAATAAAGAAACTTAGATACATTCAAACATACATACATGTACCTTGAAAACATAACACTCCTTTTTCGGTCAGTCGTGTAAAAATTGAGGCAAAATAAATTCTACTAAAAGCGAGTCTTAGTTGCCATGGCGGTCGAAAGGAAATTTTCTTACTAAAAATTTATTATTAATTTATTTATGGGATATACACACAGGCAAAACAGCGGGCAAAAGCTTGTGGATGATAATAGTGTGTGATGTTGTAGACATGTTTTCACTCTGTGTTGTATACAGGGTGTTTAGGTAAACACCAGCAACCTCTCTAGGGGTGAAACTACTCATGAATATGAGCAACTTTTTATATGGGACCGACTCTGAAAAATAAAAATAAAAAATCTGCTGTTCCATACATTTTGGGCGAGTAGGTATTGTTAAATGTATGGAACAGCAGATTTTTTTCGGTGGTGTTTACTCAAACTCCCTGCATTTTTTATTGTGTTGTTTTTTATCTAAGAAATAAACATATTCTATAAAAAAATACTCTAATCCGTTCCAGTCGGAGCTGCGAATCTCAGCGTTACCCACGCACTTATCATACGATGCGCCGTGGCCGGTACGCAAGGTGCCACTTCGCATGACACCGCACTTCGTCACCTTCCATCTCGAGTCCAAGACTTACTGCCTCGTGGCCTCCGTCAGTAGTCCTTCGCAGACCTACTACAAGTTCAATGGCGAGGATAAGGAGAAATCTACGGAGAGTAAGGGAGATAGGTGAGTGTTATCCGGCTCGAAGGACCACTTTTTTGTGACATTCCATCTAGAGTCCAAGATTTTTTGGCATTACATATATATTTAGAGGAGAATAGCTACTCCTAAATAAATTTATGTAAACTTGATGTCAAACATCAAAAGTTCCACTTTCTATTTTTATAGTCCTTTTCTAAAACGATTCTTCTTCTTATGGAGTGTGTTATTACTAACATTAGTGTCAGATTTAATTCAAATAGTCTGAAACGCCTAAAATATTTTATATTTATTCCATCTTCCACTAAATTTGGAATAATTTAATGGAAGATAGACTGTAGCGGACTGTGAGAAATGTATAAAGGTCTGGTTTCTCCCAATAAAAGGACTATTTAGAAAATAACAAATTATTATTAGGCAAAGACAAAGAGATCGTACGGAAGTAAGAATGCAAGTAAAGCGACGCGAAGTAAAGCTCGTCGCTTTCGGCTATCTTCGGCTATCATCGGCTCATTGGTAGTGGTGGGATCCGCCGGCCGCCAAGTAATGGGTTCAAGCTTGTACATACTGCCACCCGTTGAAGAGTTTGCTCTTCAAGCATTTATTGGAAGAGGACATAAACGCGTGTATGCCCGTCTGAGTGTCCCTTTCTTGGTAAGTACATCAGCGACGCGTGCCACACCATCGCTGCCGACGTGAAGATTTGTGATCCGCCCCAAGAGCCAGTGGAGCGGGGGAAGATCCTTTTCTTGGACAAGAACCAGCTGCCCCAGTGTGAGCTCGCCTTGTGGAATGGTGCCACTTCTGCTTCTGCTGAAGTAGAGATATATATTCATGTGAGAAGCGGGACCAGAAATGTTGCCTCAGTCTTTCGATGCGTTCGTGCCTTTGAAGACAATTTATGTTCTTCTCAGATGTCTGGGCCTGAGGCACAGATAGCAGTGGCCGTCCAATCAGAAAATGTGATGGGGTAAGGCATGTTAAGTCTGATGGATCTGATGAAAGGGGTGTTAAGGGACGTGAATTCAATATAGCCTCGATTTGGATTAAACAAGTACACATCTCCTCGTATGTTAGATGCGTTAGACCTAAGACTCTTTCTCAAATGATGTTTTACGGACTTTACCGAGGCCTCCCAAAGGCCTCCAAAGTTAGGAGAATAAGGCGGGATTGGTTTAAAATCTATACCTGTTTCTGCAATGTCAATTTCAGACTCTAAGTTCCCTAAAAGATTGGAGAGTTCATTAAAAGCCCCGACAAATGAAGTGCCATTATCAGAGTATATGGTCTGTGGTTTTCCTCGCCGAGATATGAATCGATAAAGCGCTGCAAGGAACGCCTCCTTTGTAAGATCCGTGACCAGTTCCAGGTGAACTGCCTTCACTGAAAAGCATACAAATATGCAAATGTAAGATTTGTGTAAACGACACCCTCTGCCTTTTTGATTAGCTATCAACACTGGCCCGGCATAGTCTAAACCGGTTTTTAAAAATGGATACTCTAAGTGCAATCTATCGCTTGGCAAATTTCCCATTATGGGCTGAATAGGTTTAGCCTTTAGTCTATGGCAACGAATGCACATATGAACTATGTGTTTAGCAAGGTTTCTTCCGCCTAGAGGCCAATAAGCTTGTCTTATGGAAGCTAACAATAGCTGGGGGTGCGTGCAAAGCCTTTTGTGTTCTGACTCAAAAATAGATTTAGTGGTATGATGTTTTGAGTCTAAAATTATCGGATGCTTTATATCATACGAATAATATGAGTTATGAAGCCTTCCCGCCTACGCGCAAGAGCTTGTCTTCATCGATAAAAGGAGATAAAGATATGAGCCTGTTGTTTTTATGTAAGGATTCACCGTTGATGAGTGTGCTGTATTCATCAGGAAACATTTCCTGCTGAACAAACCTAATTATAAAATAATGCGATGACTTAAGTTCTGATACTGATAGGTTATTTAATATTTTTTTATCTTTATTTTTACAATTATTTATAAATCTGTGTACATAGGCTATAATTCTTTTAAGTTTTGTGTAATTAGATATTTTGTGTATTAAATTATGGAATGAATTGTTTGTATTTTTTATCTACGTTTGTGTTTGTATGTAATGTGTGTATAATTTCCTGTGTATTGACATTTTGGTTATTAGGTATTTCCGGAAATGTGATATGCTGACTGTGCAAAAAGGCAGGACCGGACCACCAGAGCTCTGACGCGCCAAGTGCATCAGCTCCTCACCCCCGCGACACAAGGTCCGCTGGGTTTTGTTTTGACGGCACGTAACTCCACTTGTGATCAGCAGTACTGTCAAGAATCTCACCTATACGATTTCGTACAAAAGGCTTAAGTTTACTCAAAGGAGTGGAAAGCCAACCCAAAACTATTGTTGAATCGGTCCAGTAGTAACATTGAGCAACATTTAATGTTAGTGAGCTTAGTACTTTCTTGCAGAGTCTAGTACCTACCAGGGCCCCGCAAAGTTCCAACCTTGGAATAGTAGTGGGCTTAATCGGTGCAACTTTGTTTTTTGATGTAAGTAGACGTACACTGACTGACCCGTCACTACAGACACATCTTACATACACGCAGCTCCCGTAGAAACGTTCCGAAGCATCTGTAAATGTGTGTATCTCAATTGTAAGTGCATTGTCGCATAGTACCCAACGACACTGTAAATGGAATCGCTGTAAATCTGGAACATGTAAATTATTTAAGTGGGGGAGGGAATCCAAAAATGAAAGAAAATTTGTTTTGATATTAGGTGAGACTTCCTCATCCCAACTGCACTTGTCAATCCAGAGTTGTTGCATTATTGATTTTGCCTGAATAATGCATGGCCCTAAAATACCTAATGGATCGAAGACTTGGCTTATTAAAGATAAAATTAGACGTTTTGTAATAATTTTATTTGTACCAATATCAATAGAAAATACTAAATTATCGTTGACTGTGTCCCAATACAAGCCAAGCGTTTTGCTCGGTTCAGAACTATTTAAATTTAGGGTTTTCTTTGTTTCTCTTTTGTCGGTAGGTTGATTGTATTTAATTGATTGTAAAATTTCTTTACTATTTGATTGCCATTTTTGAAGTTTAAAATGAGCTGACTGTAAAACGCTGGTAACTACATTACATAGTTCGATTACCGAATCTATTGAGTCCCCACCAGTCAACCAATCATCAACATACCAATCTCTGGTCAAGGCACTTCTGGCTGAAGCAGAGGCGCATTGATCAGCAAGGGAGACAAGACACTTAGTGGCTAAGTACGGTGCTGATGCCGTACCGTACGTCACCGTATTTAATGTATAAGATTTTATAGGCTCATTTGTGTTAAATCTAAAAAGTATTTGTTGTAGCGAACGTTGTTTAGGTTCGACCAAAATACACCGATACATTTTCACTATGTCGCTCGCTACGACATATTTATGCTGTCTGTATCGTAACAAAATTGAAAAAAGATCGTCCTGTACGACTGGACCTACCATCTGGATGTCATTGAACGATTTGCCAGAACTGGTGACGGCGGAAGCGTCATACACTACCCTTAGTTTCGTAGTTGTACTAGCTTCACGAATAACGCCGTGATGAGGTAAAAAATAATTGTTTCCCTGTTGAAATAAGGATGGGTTCTCGGTCATGTGGCCTAAGTCTATATATTCTTTTAAGAAACTATGATACTTATCTTTGAACTGAGGGTCGCGCTCGAATCTACGCTCTAAAGATAAAAGTCGGCGTTTGGCAAGATGATAAGAGTCACCTAAAACCGTAGGAGGTTCTTTTAGTGGTATTGTGACAACAAAATGACCATCATCGGCCCGCCTAGTATTTTGTATGAAATTTTGTTCACAGGAACGTTCTTCTTGTGAAAAATTATGTATAGATGGCACTGAATCCAATTCCCAAAAACGAGTTAATTGAACATCGTCGTTCTGAATGAAATGACATGATGACGTCATACTTTTATTGTATTTATTATGAAATAAGGTACCTGACATGAGCCAACCGAATTTTGATTCATGTAATTTCGGCTGATTCTTACCTAAGGAAATGACATTCATGGTTAAGACATCCCAAAATACTTCTGCGCCGACTAAGACGTCTATACAAGAAGGTATGTTAAAAGACGGGTCAGCCAGTTGTATGCCTTTGGGTAATGAAATGCTGTCTAAGTTAATATGACTAGTAGGCAATGAATTTGTAATTTGAGGTAAAATGTAACATTGTATACTAGTATTGTATTTATTATATAAGGATTTGATTGTGAGATTGCATGACTCTGCACTAAAAGATACTTGACCATTGATGCCGGTCACAGTGGAGCCGCAGGTGCGTGTTACCAAGCCGAGTTTGTCGCACAGCGCCCGTGTCACGAAGTTCGAGGTGCTGCCATTGTCGAGCAAAAGACGGGCGGTATGAAAGACCCCGTTTGCGCCTCGTACCTTCACCAACGCTGTGGAAAGTAAGACACAACGATTGCTGTCGTGTTGTGATGATGAAGCTCGCTCAATACTAGTGGATAAGGCCACGGCGGCTTCCACAGGTACGGGAGCTGACTGATCTGTGTTATGATTATGTAATAAAGTGTTATGCTTTGACTTACAATATTTGCAATGTGTCAAAGTACATTTCTTACTGATATGACCGGGTCGTAAGCAATTATGACATACTTTGAACCCAGAAATCTTTGCAAGACGCTCATCAACGTTAAGATCCCTGAAAAGCTCACAAGAAAAAAGAAAATGTGATTTTTTACACATTGGACAACATAAGACCTTTGAATGTGAATTATTGTCATTATTATTACTGTTGTTGTCTGAGGCTACTATAAAACTCTTAGAATTGTTGGTAAATGATGTTTGCTTACTATTATTGCTAAACTTTGTGTTCTCCATTGTTTCTAGTAATTCTGATTTATTGTTTAAAAATTTAAGGAATTCTGATAAGGTAGGTAATCCATTTTTAATACCTTTTGACTCTTCCCAGTCGCGTGTAGTTCTGTAATCTAATTTAGAAGAAATTAAATAAATAATTAGAGTGTCCCAGTGGTCGGTTGGTTGACCTAAGTTGGCCAAAGCCCGTAAATTTTTATTAGTAACGTCAACAATATTACGGAGACCACTGGTTGTTTCTTTTTTAAGACATTCCAAGTCAAACAACGCTTTAATGTGGTTATTCACTAGTAAACGTTCGTTGTCGAACCGTTCAGTTAACAATTGCCATGCTATCTTGTAATTACTTGAAGTAAACTCTAAACTTTGAATAACCAGTGAGGCAGTGCCCGATAAGGCGGCACGTAAATAATGAAATTTATTTATGTCACTGATCTGGGAATTGTCATGCACTAAAGATAAATAGGTGTCTCTAAATTCGAGCCAGTGTTGATAGTTACCGTCAAAGCTAGGTAGGGTGATTTTTGGCAAACGCACAAAATCATGCTGAATTTGCCGTCCACTGTTGGAACTAGACACGGAACCTGAACGAGCGCGGCGCTCTGGAGACAGCTGGACCTCCTCGTTCTCAGATAACAGCGTACGAGCCACAGCAATCAGCTCGTAATATTGGCACTCCATTTGCTCCCGCTCTTCTAATAATTGTTTGGGATCCTCGACCAATACTTCCAACTCCGTCTGTAACGCGTCAAAGTCGGCATATAAGGGCTCAAATTTTTCAAGGCGACACTTTAATTCTGTTACTTGCACTGCACTTAATATTTTACTAGGCGCTGTTAAATAGTTGCTAAATATCGTGAATTTACCTTTCAATGCACTACGTTTTTTAACTAATTCTTTAATTTTAGCTTCTGCCATAGTTATCCACGCGCTGCGAATAAGTATAAGATAAATTAACTGTTCTGTGTTGTTATGCAACGTAGGTATGCATGCGCTGAGTTAGCAATGAAACCTGTTCGAAGCGCGATGATGAACAAGCATCGGCCGGAATACAATAGATGCAGTAGATAAGTGCAAGTAAGTAGCTATAACGCGATGATGTTATTGCTACGTTCGGAAGATTTATTTTTGAATAGATGCAAATAAGATGGAATGAATTTATTGCATAGGTATCTAAGCAAAAAAATAACTGAATGTTTTGTATGAATGATTATAAGATGGTTTTTAATTTAATTGCGATAGTAAATAGGCAAGATTTCAAGAAGTGTATTTGAATAGTGCTATAGGACTAAGTAACTAGGTATTTGTTATATCCAAGCCAAGGCTATCTCGAAAACACATAAGGGGGAAAAATGAAGAGGAAAGGAAGACAGATTGGAACGGACTCACTGTATCGTGCTATTCCCGTCTTCGAAGAGGCCTGGATACTGGAATTCCTGGAGTTTTGTCACAGGTGGACTTTGATCGACCTCTAATTGACCGCACGGCTTGTCCGAACGAAATGGCGTCTATCCAATTCCGACGTAGATGATCCTTGCATTCCAAAAAAGACTCCTTGCGCCTTTAGCGGTTGAAGGACCAATTTGTAGCGGACTGTCAGAAATGTATAAAGGTCTGGTTTCTGGTATCTCCCAAATAAAAGGACTATTTAGAAAATAACAAATTATTATTAGGCAAAGACAAAGAGATCGTACGGAAGTAAGAATGCAAGTAAAGCGACGCGAAGTAAAGCTCGTCGCTTTCGGCTATCTTCGGCTATCATCGGCTCATTGGTAGTGGTGGGATCCGCCGGCCGCCAAGTAATGGGTTCAAGCTTGTACATAGACCATTAAACTACTCTGCCTATCCATAGGAAACGGGAGCAATATTATGTAACTAACCATATACTAGATAAACCATTAAATCCGTTTCAAATTGCAGATTCCCATACCCGAATGTGGAGCGATTCTCAGTAATGCTGTTCTCGCCTGTCTCTTGGGAGATAATTCCCAACACCCGCATAGAATTGGACGAGTGGGAACATGTCACGTGTCTGAAGAACGTGTCCTTGTCTTATGAAGGGACCACGTGAGTGTATCGGTATTATTTGTTTACTAGCTTTTACCCGTGGCTTCGCCCGCGTGAATTTCCCACGGAAACAGTGCTTTTTCCCGGGATAAAAGGTACCCAATGTCCTTCTCAGTAGTTTTATGTATATGCGAAATTTCAGAAAGATTGGTTCAATAGATAAAGCGTGAAGAGGTAACAAACAAAAAATAAACAAACTCACTTTCGTTTTTATAACATTAGATAGAAAATTTTTTTTACAAAATGTTTTTGGTAAAAAAATGTCTTATCAATCATCATCATAGTCAGCCTTCCATGACCCACTGCTGGATATAAGCCCCCACTGTGTACTCCAAGTTTCTCTATCCTGGGTCATCGCAATCCAGTTCTTGCCAGCAATACTCCTTACATCGTCGACAAACTTAGCAGCAGTCTTATCAATCACGCAGGATTCACTTGACGGATTTTCATAGAATTTGGTACACGGGTAGAAAAATACCGAGATTAGCATATACGACACTTTTTATCCCGAAGGAAAGAGTGTAGCTCGGTCAAAATATACAAGACTAGCCGCGCCCCGGGGCTTCGCTCCCGTGGAAATTTCGGGATAAAAAGTACCCTATGTGCTACTCCCGGTATTTTTCTACTTGTGTATAAATTTTTTGTTATTATTTTCATAGAAATCTGTTTAGTAGATTTTGCGTGATTGAGTAACAAACATCCTCACTAGTGATGTAACGAATGTCATATTTTGGACATTCGCGAATGCGAATCCGAATATTTGCTACCGACATTCGCGAATGCGAATGCGAATATTCAGATTTTGTTTAAATTTGGCGCCAATTCACTATCGCTTGGTGACCTTGATAGCAGTTCCGTTCGAACGAGGCGAAGCGCGTTCGATTTGATTTTTGTTTCGAGAATAGCCGACTTAATACGCGCCTATACGAACGCATCCGAGTAAAATGTCATTCTGTAGTCTATGGTGCCGGTGTTTTCGTAACCAAGTTTTGAGGTTAGAGTGTAAAAAGTATTTTTGTTAATATGAATAAACCTAATAGTTATAAAAAAAAGAAAAGAATTTTTTTTGTTTCTTAAAGAGTTTACTTATGATTCTCATAATTATAGTTTATTTTTTGGTTGACAAATAATGTTTGTTGATTGTTATTTTTAGTTTTGTTAAGAAGTAGAAAAGGTAAAAATTCATAGAAGAATTGTTTTTGTTTGTGTACAATGTTTGTAGACATTATAATTTTAGATTTAAGGTTAATTTCTCAAAGTTAATAAATAAATGTTACCAACCAAATGATAAAGAGAAGACTGATTATGTGATGACGAGGTTAAATAATTTTCTTGAATTAAAACATAGTTAATGTATAGATTTTGTTTTATTATATCAACCAACAATAAAAAAAAAAAATATTCGCAAAAACATTCGCAGTGAATTCGCGAATGCGTATATGCAAAAATATGCGAATATCCGCGAATGCGAATGCGAATATTTGTTACATCACTAAATCCTCACATACTCACAAATTCATTCGAAACTTTCGCATTTATAATATTAGTAGGAAGTAGGATTGAAGCCGATTTAGTACATGATCTATAAAATTGGTTCAAAGTATTATTTTTATTCATATTTGCTTAAAAATAGCACTTATAAATCGTCACATTCTTGTTTTTTAGTTAGTTGACGTCATAAAATTACTTAAAGCTAAGTTTACCACCGCCTCCAAAGCGCAAGTGGAGAAGAGGCGGCGCAACAAGCTCCACTGCTGCATTTTCTCCAAAGACGTCACTTGTGTGTATCTGGATTGAGGGCCCAATTTTTAAATTGTCCCGGAACGAAATAAGATTCACAGGGCAATTAGTTAAAAATAGTAAAAACTTAATGCAAATACCCAAAAATTTCTAAAAGTAGAATTATGCCTGTAATCATTATCTAACGTGGGCCCTCAATCCAGACGCCTGCAAAAAAAAATCTCAGAAAGTACTATTTCTGGGTTAATCATTTTTATTTCAGAATTTAGTAAAGAATTTCTTAAATATTTTAACAAATTCCCATTTTTGTAGAATATGCCATTACAGATTTATAGCGGTCTATCTTGGGCCCTCAGAACACTAAAATGGGTATCTGCAAAATGTGACTTATCGTAAGGAATTCATAAAAACTACGTCAATATACACTACTTAGATACCTCAGTGAATTAGTAAAAAAGAAATAATGGCCCAAAAGTTAATTGTCAAAAAGTTATTAAATTTCTAATTTCTGATCTGAGGGCCCACTGCTATCGGCTTTATTGACTAGACTCAACCTCGTATACTAATTCAAATTAGAATATATTTTTTTACTATTTTTTAACAAAAATTTAACATATGATCCGTTCTTTTAAATGCTATATTTTATGAGAAAATTGAATTTCAAGTTTTTATATGAGAAAATTTTGTAGGGTGACCACAAATTTTCATCATCAGCGGGACTTTTTTCGACGACCTCCGTGGCCTAACGGTCCTCACGCCGGACAGTCACACCAGTGGTCCCGGGTTCTATCCCTGGTCGGGTTAAGATGAAAATGATTTTTTAGTTTTGCTTGGGTCTTGGATGTTTTTCTATTTGCATGTAATTTCTGTTATGTTTGTATTTGTCAGTTGATGCAAATAAACGTCTTATCTGTCTATTATGTAGGTACTTGTTACAAAATATGGTATCATTAAGATAGTATTCCACAACAAGTCTCGAACTTACTTTGGGGCTAAGTCAATCTGTGTGCTTTGTCCGTAGGTATATTTATTAAAATCTGTGCAGATGGAAAGTAATTAACTTGCAGGTGAATGAATTAAAAATACAGTTATTGTTATATTTATGTTATTTTAAATTGTATTTATGTTTATCATACGGGCGTAGTTGCCTGTAGCAAATAAACAAAGAACTTTTATTTAACCGACTAGTATGATATCCTAAGTAGTCATTGTATCTGTGTACAATTCACCAGAGACAACGCAATCCACAAACCAATCAAATTCGTTACGATTAATGAAACCATAGACATAGAAAGAAAAAATCATTCTTTATCAGACTTACAAACTTGATTGTCAAATAAAGCCCAAAAACCAACGAACTAATATACCATAGAACTCTAACAACGCCAAAAAAATGGTTCCACGAAATATGCACCTCTGTGGGCGGGGCGTAAAATACACACCTCACTTCGTCTCAGTTCGCCGTGGCACTGCGAGTTCAACGGTTGTACTTGTACCTAACACATAAGTGCCAATTGTACGTATCATCGAGTAATTTCGCAAGTTTAATTAGAAAAAAATATGCCATCGTGTGTCGTAAAGTGGTGTAGAAATCACACAGATATGAAGAACAGCGGAATTACCTTTCTTTCCTTTGCCGAGACTACTACGTAGTACTTATATTAATTCTGTGCCGAGACTTCAAACGCGAAGCGGCTGAGCCGTTTGTTTGAGCGGTAGCCGGCTGCCGCGGTGTGTTGACCCCGCGCCCCGTGACCTTGACGCGCCCAATCGTGTACTAGCTTTTTCTATGAGAATGTGTGAGTGTCTTGTTGTATTTAAGTACATTTGTTTGCGTAAATGGAACCAAGATTAGAGCGTTCGTTGTATGAGAATTACACTTCCATATTTATTTATAATTCAATGCCAAAAACGTTCATAATAGTGTGCTCCAAATTCAATTTTTTTTTTTACAAATTGTTATTAATAAGGAACCAAAACACACCAAAAATGTCAAACTTGACAAAAATGAACCTCACAGAAGATATAACCTGTCCTTCACCAACATAGGCAAAAACCATATCTGACATCCCGCTTCCTCAGCTGTCTGTGTCTCTAAGGAAAATTATTTTTAAATTTTCTAATTCTAGGAATGAAACACAATGGGTTATGATTTTTTTTACTTCATTGTTGTAATATATATTAAGGTGGTGGCAATTACAAAGGTACTGATTTTGAAGAATGGTTTTATAAAGACGTACTTTATAAACGCACATACATATCATTAAAATAAAACTAATTATAGTACCGCTAGCTGTATCGTAAAGTCATTACAGTACTCTGAAACAAACCTTTTCATCTGTACAGATTTTCAATGTCCCGCTGATGATGAAAATTTGTGGTCACCCTACAAAATTTTTTCATATAAAAACTTGAAATTCAATTTTCTCATAAAATATAGCATTTAGAAGAACGGATCATATGTTAAATTTTAGTTAAAAAATAGAAAAAATATATTCTAATTTGAATTAGTATACGAGGTTGAGTCTAGTCAATAAAGCCGATAGCAGTGGGCCCTCAGATCAGAAATTAGAAATTTAATAACTTTTTGACAATTAACTTTTGGGCCATTATTTCTTTTTTACTAATTCACTGAGGTATCTAAGTAGTGTATATTGACGTAGTTTTTATGAATTCCTTACGATAAGTCACATTTTGCAGATACCCATTTTAGTGTTCTGAGGGCCCAAGATAGACCGCTATAAATCTGTAATGGCATATTCTACAAAAATGGGAATTTGTTAAAATATACCTTTAACTACCGTAGTGATCAATTTGGTAATTAAGTACCGTGGTGGTGTCTGGTAGACGTAATATTCCAAGGGCTATTTCTAAAAAAGTCTCCCCTCCCCTGACTTTTCTTGATGTAATTATGATTTGTAATTTTATTGGTAAACAAAATAAATAAAAATAATCAGAATAACTTTTATTCATAAAGTTTAAGCACAATTACACTATATGTGAGATCAAAATTTATATTTTTCATTGGCACTTAGATAAAATCACAATAAATCACAAGTAGAAAGTAGTAACTTTGTTAAACATTTTTTTTTATAATATTTAAACTTCAAACATTAAGATATACTAATAACTACCAGCCTAAACCATACTATAAAAAAAATCACAATCCTCAAAGTCTCATTATTTTGTAACAATACTTTAACAATATGTATATTCATACTTAGACTCTTTGTTTCTAATCAGTCTTGTATTTATTAGTATAATCAGTCTCTTATGAATTGTAAACTAGTTGTATTGAATAAAGCTTGAAACAAAAACTTAAAGGAACTTAAAAGAACTCTAATAAAAAATAACATAAGGCACCTTATTTGCAGTCATTGCAAATCTGATTGCAGCAATTCAGACACATTGGTATAGCACAAATACAACAAAAATACTTTGTTCGCCTTCTCATTTTACTTGGGCATATGGCACATGTTTTTCGTATTTCAAGGGCTTGTGATCTTGATGTCGACGGAGCTGGTGGCGGCATATTTGCTTTACCGATTATTCTTTGAATAGAGAACCTCAGATCTCTAGGAATTCTGTCATTATAAACTCTCAACTTGAGTTGAGATAGTAATAATTCGCGGGCTAAACTGCGCAGAAAATCTCCCGGTCCATAGGTTTCGCATTTTCACAATCTTTATATAATATAAATGCATTAACACCACTCATGTCAAGGATCCGGTAAAAGATGGCCATTGGCCAACGTCTCGTTCTGCGAGAGCAAGAGTAGTTCGCACATTTCTTGTCTACCTCGTCAACGCCTCCTTTTGTGTGGTTATAATCAATGATTATAATAGGTTTCTGCGTATCCGGATCTGTTTCCTTTTTGTGGTGCATAGATGAAACGACTATAACAACTCTATTTGGTTTCGGAACATAAGATATCATTGTGAAGTCTTTTGTAAATCCGTATAAAACTTCTCCAACTTTTCTTGCTCTTTGCGGCTTGGAACTCTGGTGGGATTTCCCTTTTATTCTTCTTCATTGTCCCTAAGTATGTTATTCCTCTCTCTTTCAAGCATTCGATAGCTTCAATTGAAGAAAAATAATTATCTGCAGTGACATTTCGGTGAGTACCCTCGATGACCTTGCACAAATGTAACAAACATTGAGTAGGCACTCCCAGTTTCTTTTCTGATTCTGTAAGTCCAACTCCATCCGATCCTTTTCCATAATAAATATAAGCGTTGTAGATGTAAAAAGTTCGAGCATCAACTAATAGAAGCAGTTTTATTCCATATTTAGCTGGTTTACTCGGTAGGTAAATTATAAATTTGCATCTTCCTCTGAACGCTATCAACATTTCGTCAATACAGACATGTGTTCCAAGCGTATAGTTATTTTGGCAATTCTGTATGAATTTCTGAAACATTTCTGAAATAGCAGCTATTTTATCTGTGAGTAATCTAGATGCACGTGTATCAGCATCATCAAATCGAAGACAATGCAACAAAACCAAGAAGCGATGCTTACTCATAACACATCGAAAAATTTCTCTGCCGGTGCCATCTGTAGCAAATATATAGTCAGCATTTTCCCTGTTGGATTTAAATACGGCAGTATAATAAAGCAAACCAAAAAAGGCCCTCATTTCAACTTCAGTAGTCGCACGTAATTCGGACTTATTTTGGTCTTTGTATTTTGCTCTATAGCCTTCAATTCTTTTGTTTGTGCAAGTAACTATCAAAGAAAGCATATCATTTGTAATAAAAAGTTCCCAAAGCTCAGTTAAATTAGTAAACGTTGATGGTGCCAGTCTTCTTGACATGTGAACTATGTTGTGTAGTTGTGTTCGCGTATTACGGGCAATTGGCTCTACAGAAGACCATTTATAACGATTACGGCCGTAATAGTTACGTGGTGTGATCTCAGAAGGCCGAGAATTTGGCTGAGGCTCTTGACTGAGCGATAAATTGTCTTCAGTATTTTGATAATGAGAATTATTAGCGTCAATATCCATACCTGATCCCAAGTGCGCTTCGGGGAATAATAAGTCATTATCGAGAGTATTACTTTGATTCTGTAGAGTAATCATGTCAGCAATATCCTCAGCATCTAACTCCGACTGCTCCGAATTCGTATCTTCACCTTCTTCCAATACATAATTTGGGTCTGCATCACTGTCATCAAACTGGCTAAAATCTGAATCTGTGTCTTCCTGTTGCATCACATTAAGAATAGAGGATTCTAAATTTTCGAGAGGAATAGCTTTTTGCTTCTTCTCAGGTTGATTCTTTCTTTTTTTGGACGTTGATTCCCCAGATTCAGACATCTGAAAACATAACCAAAACATTATAACATATATACCGTCGTAACGACTACGAGACCTTTAGTTGAAAATACATTAACACTGCGCAGGCGTCATTCAGACGTAAAGAGTAAATAACATTAGTACCGACCTTGCGTCCGTGAGACGTCAGCTGCGGCGTAGCGGGAAACGTGTATGCCTTATGCGCTCTTGCGCCACACTGCGTGATAGCGTGCGGTGTCGATTGAAGGTACTGTGGGGGGCAGGGGTGTAACCCGCGCGCCGGACAAAATATGAACGCGACAAGGTATGGCAACGTCTGTTAGACGTCACTACGGTAATTAAAGGTTAAGAAATTCTTTACTAAATTCTGAAATAAAAATGATTAACCCAGAAATAGTACTTTCTGAGATTTTTTTTTGCAGGCGTCTGGATTGAGGGCCCACGTTAGATAATGATTACAGGCATAATTCTACTTTTAGAAATTTTTGGGTATTTGCATTAAGTTTTTACTATTTTTAACTAATTGCCCTGTGAATCTTATTTCGTTCCGGGACAATTTAAAAATTGGGCCCTCAATCCAGATACACACCGTCACTTTACAACATGTCTTACAAACAAATCAAGTCTTGGTTGAAAAACTTTTGTGTTTCTACCCTTTTATGTTTTTCAATTGCAGTCTTATTTTTTTTTCAGATCTGGTCTCCGTGGGTACATAGCAATAGGCACAAATTACAATTACAGTGAAGATATTACGTCCAGGGGGAGGGTGAGTGCTTTTCTCATATTTATGCTAACTGGGGGCAAAGGGAGGGCACTATATAGAAACGGGGCGTCATATATACCTACTACTACTACAAATGAAACACGTCAGTAACACGTCAATGTGTGCGTCTTCATAGTCATAGCGTCACAATCCACAAACCAACGGGGGAGAAGTGCGGGGTACTATATTACCACAGCCTACCTATATGGTTCATACAGTCGGTCATCGAGAGCCTCTACGCGGAGCAATCGTGGGGGGTGTGGGGGCGGGGGACGGAGGGGGGCGTACCGCACGGCCATACTAATTTCATTTTCGATTTAGTATGGCAGTGCGGTACTAATTTAAGGGTTGTATATTTTGAAAAAACTTGTGCGGAGCGACGCCGATTAGGCAGAGTCCCTCCAATCCAACAAAGCTATTTAGATGACATACTCATATCTTCCGTATCATTTTCCACCCAACTCGGAACCGACTAGGTAACTACTTTTTTACTTTTTATTTTTGGATCCAAGATGGCCGATATTTTTTAATTTTTTTTATAATATGGGTATCGTTTTATAGGTTTTTGGGGACGCTGATGACGAAAATAACATTTATTTTGAGATCCAAGATGGCGGACGTTTTTTTTTAAAATTTAACATTTGGGTATCGTTTTATAGTTTTTGGGGTCTCTGATTACGAAAATAACGTTTATTTTGAGATCCAAGATGGCGGACAATTTTTTTTTAAAATTTAACATATGGGTTTCGTTTTATAGGTTTTTGTGGTCTCTGATGACGAAAATAACGTTTATTTTGAGATCCAAGATGGCGGACAATTTTTTTTTAAGGCCTTTGGATAATTTGTTTTGTTAAACACCTGTAACCTCTCTAGGGGTGAAAGTACTCATAAATATGAGCAACTTTTTGCATGGGATCGACTCTGAAATCTCAAAAAAAAAATAGCTGTTCCATACATTTTACAATACTTACTCGCCCAAAATGTATGGAACAGCTGATTTTTTTTTGAGATTTCAGAATCGGTCCCATATAAAAAGTTGCTCATATTCATGAGTACTTTGACCCCTAGAGAGGTTGCTAGTGTTTACAAAACACTTATACAATGTGTCCCGTGATCAGTGACGCAGCCTTTAATGGTGTGTTATATGGTATTTTTTATAACAAATCTCCACCCATAACTTTTTTTTCTTCTACTGTAGTGAAATAGAAGCCATTTTGTTTTTTTTCGGGCTTGTACTAATTCAATAGTTACTACTCGTCACAGAATTAATATTAGTACTACGTACAGAAAGGAAACTCCCTGGCCCTCCCACAATATGGCACCCCCGCTCCTTCCGCACTTCTCCCCCGTTCTTGTGTAACTGTGGGACGTTCGACTATGAAAACACACACATTGACGTGTTACTGTCGTGTTCACGGATATACAGTTTCATTTGTAGTAGTAGTAGGCATATTTGACGCGCCGTTTCTATGAAGCGCCCGCCCTGTGTACTCGTGTGAAAGTGCTATCGACATAAAATAGGTTTCATTTAAAAGCTAGTCCTGTAGACAACAATAAAATGAGAAAGATGTTTCAATATGAAACGTAAAAAAACGCAATAAAAAAAAAACAATTTTTTTGTATTTTTTTGAATTATTAGCTTCTTGTAAATAAACTAGCCCATGAAAATGTTTATTTTTTATTTTAAAACGAAAGTTAAATAAGAAAAAAAGAAAAAAATATATAAAACAAGTTTTCAGTGGTGATTTGTCCATAAAAAATGCCACAACATACCATTAAAGGCTCCGATACTGAAGACGGAACACATTGTATAACCTCGCGAGGTCTACAGCTCACAGAGCCACTAGTAATAATAATGTTTCCGTTTCCAGATAATAATCTACGACATCATAGATGTAGTCCCCGAGCCAGGTCAACCATTGACTAAGAACAGATTCAAAGAGTTATACGCGAAGGAACAGAAGGGACCCGTTACGGCGCTTACTCAAGTCTTGGGGTATTTGGTCTCTGCTGTGGGTCAGAAGGTAATGTAAGATTTTATTAAATTTATTATTTCTGAACTGTTTGATACATTATTAAAACCATAATTTGCGACAAAAGACAGAAAATTACAATTATGAAATTTTTTTGCCAAAATTTATTTCTTTTTTTATAAGAGACTAGCTTTTGCCCGCGGCTTCGCCCGTATGAATTTCCCATGGGAACAGTGCTTTTTCCCGGGATGAAAGGTACCCTATGTCCTTCTCAGTACTTCTAACTATGTGTATTCGAAATTTCAGGAAGATTGGTTCAGTAGATGAAGCGTGAAGAGTAACAAACAAATAAATAAATAAATAAACAAGGAGTAGGTGTAGATGAGTAGGAGAGGCCGTAGGAGTTGATGTTGCCCGACTCAGAGCAGTAGTATCTTCGAGTCTGGAGCTTGGCTCCATGCGCTTCCATCGCCCCATGTGGGTACCGCTCTGGATAACGGATCGTTAAGGGTGGCCGTAGCCATAGACTTGGGTGCGACGTGTGTGAACCCCACTCGTGCGTATGCGGTGTTTCGGTGGACTCCAGAGGTCATCATGGGCTGAGCTGTAGTAAATCGGCTGGCCGTTTTCCCGCCACTACATGCTTAACGAGGTGATCCGGAGAGCTTTGGTGTCCGCTGGTGTCCCTTGTACACTCGAGCCCCAGGTTTAAGCCGCTCTGATGGCAAGAGGCCAGACGGCTTAACTCTTATACCGTGGGAGAGGGGTCGTAGCTTGGTTTGGGACGCGACATGTTTCAGCACTTTCGCAGCCTCCCATCTTACGCGTACTACACGTGCAGCTGGTGCGGCCGCCGAATGGGCAGCCACCCAGAAGCATATAAAATATGCGCCCCTGTCATCGTATATGTTTGTCCCCTTTGCGGTGGAGGTGAGCGGGTTATGGTGTGCCGAGGTCAGAGGTTTTGTGCGAGAGCTGGGAAGGCGCCTTAGAAGTAGTAGCGCTGAGCCGCGCCGAGTCCTACTTGGTGCAACGCATTTCCCTTGATATACAGCGAGGGAATGCTGCAAGCGTCATAGGCACTTTTGCGCCAGGTATGATCCGGGGCGGTTTCTTTGACTAATGTTTTCTTTTTAATTTTTTTTTAAATTTTATTTGACTTGACATTTATAAACAAACTCACTTTCGCATTTTTAATATTAGTTTGGAAGTTTGGATTAGGATTGATATTGGTATAGTATTTATTTATTTGTTTAAACTTTATGGTACACACATACAAAAGTACAGTACAAATGGTGCACTTAATGCTTAATGTTGAAGTGGTAGGGATCCTAGATGAACTGACCAAGACCTAACACTTACGAAAGTTGAGACCTACAAGGAAGTGTCAAATAAAAGTTTTTATGCGACCAGTGATGTATTTACAATTACTAAAATTCATATTTATAAGGTACACAAGACTGTAACTGTTGGTTAGTTACGAGTGCGTGTCGGGTGACGTAGAATGATACTTGTTATGCGTTGGTAAAAAGAATATATTTATTTTAAATTTAAAATGTACTAGGTTTTATACCTAACATGAGTCAGACGTTCGTATGACGCACGTGATTTACATTACCCTACAAGACTAATACTCCCGCTTGACCGTGCGCAATAGCAATGGGGTTGAAAATAAATATGGCTGCAAAACTTAAACAATATTGTATCTCGTAGTACGGTGCTCATGTCATTGGCCGGCTATCGGAGTGGGCGGAGGTTGCGTCGCTTCAATGTGTGCGCATAGGTTATCATAGGTGCGCGGGCGACGGTGACGCGGCATCGTATGAACCGTGACGTAGTACAGTTCCCGTCACGTAAAAAGGACGCTGGCGGTTAAGCTGCGCAGTAGGCGATAAATCGGTCTATGCGGTGAGCGGGGGTCGGGCGGGTCTCGTCCGGCGTGCGCGATTGGTTCGTCAGCCGTACCCATGCACAAGTTTCACCCCCTACTGTCTTCCAGTGGTCTTTTTACATGATGGGAACTTGTAGGTGGCGTGATTTGATGCTTCGTTGTAGCGAGTAAAATTACTTGCACGACGGTCGACTACTCGCCACAATGTATTTGGCGGTGACATATATTTTTAAATGTTTTTTTTTACAATTCCAGATCTACATCTGGCAGCTCAAAGACAACGACCTGGTCGGAGTAGCGTTCATAGACACTCAGATTTACGTGCACCGGATGCTGGCCGTCAAAAACCTGGTTCTCGTGGCCGACGTGTACAAGTCTGTGTCGCTGCTGAGATACCAGGCCACGCAACGCACCCTGTCCCTAGTGTCTAAGGACTTCCGCTCTGCTATGGTGAGATGTAAAACATAGACAGATCTACGTGTACAAGTCTGTGTCGCTGCTGAGATACCAGGCCACGCAACGCACCCTGTCCCTAGTGTCTAAGGACTTCCGCTCTGCTATGGTGAGATGTAAAACATAGACAGATCTACGTGTACAAGTCTGTGTCGCTGCTGAGATACCAGGCCACGCAACGCACCCTGTCCCTAGTGTCTAAGGACTTCCGCTCTGCTATGGTGAGATGTAAAACATAGACAGATCTAGGTGTACAAGTCTGTGTCGCTGCTGAGATACCAGGCCACGCAACGCACCCTGTCCCTAGTGTCTAAGGACTTCCGCTCTGCTATGGTGAGATGTAAAACATAGACAGATCTAGGTGTACAAGTCTGTGTCGCTGCTGAGATACCAGGCCACGCAACGCACCCTGTCCCTAGTGTCTAAGGACTTCCGCTCTGCTATGGTGAGATGTAAAACATAGACAGATCTAGGTGTACAAGTCTGTGTCGCTGCTGAGATACCAGGCCACGCAACGCACCCTGTCCCTAGTGTCTAAGGACTTCCGCTCTGCTATGGTGAGATGTAAAACATAGACAGATCTAGGTGTACAAGTCTGTGTCGCTGCTGAGATACCAGGCCACGCAACGCACCCTGTCCCTAGTGTCTAAGGACTTCCGCTCTGCTATGGTGAGATGTAAAACATAGACAGATCTAGGTGTACAAGTCTGTGTCGCTGCTGAGATACCAGGCCACGCAACGCACCCTGTCCCTAGTGTCTAAGGACTTCCGCTCTGCTATGGTGAGATGTAAAACATAGACAGATCTACGTGTACAAGTCTGTGTCGCTGCTGAGATACCAGGCCACGCAACGCACCCTGTCCCTAGTGTCTAAGGACTTCCGCTCTGCTATGGTGAGATGTAAAACATAGACAGATCTACGTGTACAAGTCTGTGTCGCTGCTGAGATACCAGGCCACGCAACGCACCCTGTCCCTAGTGTCTAAGGACTTCCGCTCTGCTATGGTGAGATGTAAAACATAGACAGATCTAGGTGTACAAGTCTGTGTCGCTGCTGAGATACCAGGCCACGCAACGCACCCTGTCCCTAGTGTCTAAGGACTTCCGCTCTGCTATGGTGAGATGTAAAACATAGACAGATCTAGGTGTACAAGTCTGTGTCGCTGCTGAGATACCAGGCCACGCAACGCACCCTGTCCCTAGTGTCTAAGGACTTCCGCTCTGCTATGGTGAGATGTAAAACATAGACAGATCTACGTGTACAAGTCTGTGTCGCTGCTGAGATACCAGGCCACGCAACGCACCCTGTCCCTAGTGTCTAAGGACTTCCGCTCTGCTATGGTGAGATGTAAAACATAGACAGATCTACGTGTACAAGTCTGTGTCGCTGCTGAGATACCAGGCCACGCAACGCACCCTGTCCCTAGTGTCTAAGGACTTCCGCTCTGCTATGGTGAGATGTAAAACATGGTTCGACCATTGGGGCCTTCAAGAACAGAGCCTTTTTTAATGGAGGTGAAAATGCCTTCGCATACCGATTCACTTCTCAATAGTCGAGCAGTGAGGTGGCATGTGGGACTTGGACCCACTAAAAACCCCGGTGCCTCTACATGCCAATACTGAAGAGGTGGGAACAGTGAAGTTGCCACCAATCTTCCACACTCTTCAGCCACGGCAGTGACCTTCAAAGGTCACACTGCATCGAGCACAATTTGCTCCGCCTGCTTTTCAAGAAAAGAGCCTGTCGCTTCCTCAAAAAGTCGGCAACGCATCAGTGACCTTTTTAGGGTCGCTGCTATCCATGGACTGCGGTGATTGCTTACCACCAGGCAACCCGCATGCTCGTTTGTCTACTATTCTATATAAAAAAATGGATAAGCAGAAAAATATAAATTACTAGCTTTTGCCCGCGGCTTCGCCCGCGTGAATTTCCCACGGGAACAGTGCTTTTTCCCGGGATAAAAAGTAGCCTATGTGCTATTCCAGGTCATTATCTACCTCTGTACCAAATTTCATCGAAATCCGTCCAGTAGATTTTGCGTGATTGAGTAACAAACATCCTCACAAACTCACAAATTCACAAACTCACAAACTCACATCCAAACATTCGCATTTATAATATTAGTATGGATTTGTCGTCTAGCCCGGGACTATCTAGTGGGAATTTCGGCAAATCCTCTCTTAGTGCTCCCCTACACTCTCTAAGGATCCTACATGCCAAATTTCAGCTTCCTACGTCCAGTAGTTTTGGTAATGGAACAATTTGACATATTGATGTTTTAACATCTTGACAGTGAATTACATAAAAACTTTTTTCTAGCTATTTATGTCCCACTGATGGGCAACAGCCTCCCCTAATCCCCTCCACTCATCGTGTCCTTCGTCTTTTCCTTCCAGTTCTTATCGACTCCCTCCAAATTATCAGACCATCTCGTTCTTGGTCTCCCTCTCTTTCTATAACCATCGGGTGAAATACAGTGAATTAGATTTTAAGTCCATCTTTCTGTGTGTATACGGCGGACGTGGCCCGCCCAATCCCACTTATATAAATAGAAGAATTTATTTGTTAGACACATAAAAACTCCAATAATTAATAATAACAAAATTCCCCTGTCCAGGTATACGACATGGAGTTCATGGTAGACAACACCAGTTTAGGGTTCCTCGTGAGCGAGGCGGACGGGAACTTCGTGCAATTCATGTACCAGCCTCAAGCGAGAGAGAGCTATGGAGGTAACTATTTCCACAGATAATATAATACTATATTATACACACACCGGACCAACGGCGGATCCAATGGAATTTTCTCTCCACAGTAGGTACACAAAAACAGTCTGGGGGGGGCACGTATCTGTTGTTTCTTAATTTGATATGCACTGTCATGGAATCTCCCTCCATAGTAGGTACACAAAAAAGCAGTCTGGAGGGGCACGTGCCCCCGTGCAGTAGCGGATTTAGGGGGGGGGGGGGGGGCTGGTAAATCCGCTACTGCACCGGACACTCCATACAACGCTCGCAAATTTACTACTAAATTCTGTTTTTTCCTACTTGTCCTATAAATTTACTACAATATAAATTAAAATATACTTTTTAGGATATTACTTTCGTGGTTAATAAATGTTTTACTTTAGAATGTTTAGGTTTGAACTAATATTTGATTTATTTTCAACAATAATTCAACAAAAAGTACTGTGAAGATTGTTTACATAATAGGACAATTAAGAAAAAACGTAGTTTAGTTGTCTATGTTCTTTGGTACCTAACTTGAAAACTTTATTCGATTTTAAACTTAAAACTTACAATAGTTTTATAACTTGGTAACTTATTATATTTTTAATCTTATATTAAACTAGCTGGCGCCCGCGGCTTTTCTCGCTTTAATCCTTTCTCAGCGCATGCCTACGTCATAACATCTACCTGTATGCCAAATTTCAGCTTGATCCGTCCAGTGGTTTGGGCTGTGCGTTGATAGATCACTATGTCAGTCAGTCAGTCAATCAGTCAGTCACCTTTGAGTTATTTATATATAAATATGTAAAATAAAACTTAGAACTTGTTGTATGTAAGAGTGGAGCCTCCTCACACAGGCATATTTTTTGCTTAAGCCTGCATCACACGTTTTTAGCCAAAACAGGCGTTACTGAATTGACCCTGGTGCCAAAACTAGATCATTATTGATAATAAAAATAGTACTATAGGCTTCTCAAATAACTGCTACTACTTATACGAGACAGATAAAAATATTTTGCCTTTTATTTTTGCGTAAATACCTTCCAGAAAACACGAAAAATACGAAAAACAAGGTTCACGGCTTTAACGAAATCATTATGTAAAACACAAATTATAATTTCAACATAATGTTAAATCGCGAGTTTATTAAACTAGCTACAAGTTGCTCGTTTTAGATTTTTGAAAAATAACTCGAAAAAAATATTATATATCGTAACAATTCACTAAGAAATTCCCCATACATTTTTTGTATGGCAATGCCATCGCTCAATATATACGAGTTCCAAGCCCACGAAAAATCAGTCTGCCGGTAAGAGTCAAGGGGAATCCACGTCGCTCTGCTGCTCGGGAGGCATTTAATTTTCGCGTGTTCATGTATTCACAGACAGCAGAGAGTAATGTAGATCAGAGTTACATATTTATTACTTTTAATCTTTTTAAAATTTATATAGCTACCATTTTCATACTCATGAATGATGGCCGACAATTTTTGATGAAATAGAAATCGTAATAAATCGCAATCATAGAAATCGTAATAAATCGAAATCATAGAAATCGAAATCATAAAAATCAAAATAAATCTAAATTAAGATCCAAGATGGCGGACAACTTTTTTTTTTAATTTTGCGATATGTATATCGTTTCATAAGTTTTTCAGTGCGCTGATTACGAAAATAACATTTATTTTTAGATCCAAGATGGCGGACAACTTTTTTTTCAATTTTACAATATGGGTATGTTTTTATAGGTTTTTCGGTGCGCTAATGACAAAAATAACATTTATTTTGAGATCCAAGATGGCGGGCAGTTTTTTTTTCAAGTTTACAATATGGGTATGGTTACATGGGTTTTTGGGGACGCTGATGACGAAAATAACATTTATTTTGAGATCCAAGATGGAGGATAGTTTTTTAATTTATTTTACAATATGGGTATCGTTTTCTAGGTTTTTGGGGACGCTGATGACGAAAATAACATTTATTTTGAGATCCAAGATGGAGGACAGTTTTTTATTTTATTTTACAATATGGGTATCGTTTTCTAGGTTTTTGGGGACGCTGATGACGAAAATAACATTTATTTTGAGATCCAAGATGGCGGACAATTTTTTATTTTATTTTATAATATGGGTATCATTTTAAAGGTTTTTGGGGACGCTGATGACGAAAATAACATTTATTTTGAGATCCAAGATGGCTGACAGTTTTTTTATTATTTTACAATATGGGTATCGTTTAATAGGTTTTCGGGGACGCTGATCTTAAAATAAATGTTATTTTGGTCATTAGCGTCCCCAAAAACCCATAAAACGATACCCATATTGTAAAATAAAATAAAAAACTGTCCTCCATCTTGGATCTCAAAATAAATGTTATTTTCGTCATCAGCGTCCCCAAAAACCTATATAACCATACCCATATTGTAAAATTTAAAAAAAAGTTGTCCGCCATCTTGGACCTCAAAATAAATGTTATTTTCGTCATCAGCGTCCCCAAAAACCTACAAAATGTTAACCATATTGCAAAATTAGAAAAAAAAAATTGTCCGCCATCTTGGATCTCAAAATAAATGTTATTTTTGTCATCAGCGCACCGAAATACCTATATAACCATACCCATATTGTAAACTTGAAAAAAAAGTTGTCCGCCATCTTGGATCTCAAAATAAATGTTATTTTTGTCATCAGCGCACCGAAAAACCCTTATAACCATACCCATATTGTAAACGTGAAAAAAAAGTTGTCCGCCATCTTGGATTCCAAAATAAATGTTATTGTCGTAATCAGCGCACTGAAACACTTATAAAACGATACCCATATTGCAAAATTAAAAAAAAGTTGTCCACCATCTTGGATCCAAAAATACTATTTTTGTAAACCTCATCCCGAAAAATTGGCCTTCATGGGATGCCAGGCAGATGTTTAACATCTTAGCATCCTGGCACGACGGTCATGCTATTTTCTGTCGCGGCATTCGTGTCCATTTTACTGCCAAGTCGCGCCAAGTATGTTTTACATAAGAAAATGGTCGTAATTTTATTTTAAGTATGAATTCATTACCGTAAAGCAAGAAAAAAAAATTATATTGGTACCAACAAATCCTTTGCCGGATCCCTGTCACTTATTACTTCGGGTTGGCGGCAATCTCATGTCGATGTGTGCGTGTGACTTGCACACAGCCAGCTGCGGTCTATCAAATACCTAAACTCGGTCGTGTGTATCTGGATTGAGGGCCCAATTTTTAAATTGTCCCGGAACGAAATAAGATTCACAGGGCAATTAGTTAAAAATAGTAAAAACTTAATGCAAAGACCCAAAATTTTCTAAAAGTAGAATTATGCCTGTAATCATTATCTAACGTGGGCCCTCAATCCAGACGCCTGCAAAAAAAAATCTCAGAAAGTACTATTTCTGGGTTAATCATTTTTATTTCAGAATTTAGTAAAGAATTTCTTAAATATTTTAACAAATTCCCATTTGTGTAGAATATGACATTACAGATTTATGGCGGTCTATCTTGGGCCCTCAGAACACTAAAATGGGTATCTGCAAAATATGACTTCTCGGAAGAAATTCATAAAAATTACGTTAATATACACTTCTTAGATACCTCAGTGAATTATTAAAAAAGAAATAATGGCCCAAAACTTAATTGTCAAAAAGTTATTAAATTTCTAATTTCTGATCTGAGGGCCCAATACTATCGGTTTTATTGACTAGACTAGACCTCGTATACTAATTCAAATTAGAATATGTTTTTTTACTATTTTTTAACTAAAATTTAGCATATGATCCGTTCTTCTAAATGCTGTATTTTATGAGAAAATTGAATTTCAAGTTTTTATATGAGAAAATTTTGTAGGGTTACCACAAATTTTCATCATCAGCGGGACATTTGAAAATCTGTACAGATGGAAAGGTTTGTTTTTCAGGTTCTGTACCCAAAAGGTCCAAACGGAACAAATTATTAATATGTCTCCGGTATCTGACATTCAGCGGGCTCTATATCTGGAATCACTATGACCGGGAAAGTCTTAAAAGGGGATAGCCAAAAAAAAACCAGTATCGACAGAAACTTTTTCGCTTTCATAATAAAAACATTTGTCTCCGAAAACCATGAGAATTTTTTTGTATAAAATATCTACAATTCTTATATTCAATATGTATTTAGGTACCTACCTATATAAAAATAAAATAAAAACAAATTATAATTTGATTTATTTTTTATAGCAATAAATATATTGCTTCCTTAATGTGCGGTCAGCAGCAAAGGTGCATATATACCTCAATTACCTTATCCTTCCCTTAAGATGATGCCTTGTAGATTCTGACTACACTTTTGCGCATTACAATAATATTTATAATACTAGCTGTTGCCCGCGGCTTCGCCCGCGTAACTTTCGCTTAGATGAAAAGTCTTTTTGTGTTCCAAACTGTTTCAGATGTTTCAGATCTTCGATTTTTATACGTCTACAAAAAATGCTCATCAGATTAATCAAGTTTTTCTAAGGCGCCATTTCCGTATATGTTATAGTGTAGCTGGTCTCTTGGAGCTTTTCATCAGATGTTCCAGATCTTCAATTTTTATACGTCAGCAGAAAATGCTCATCAGGTTGAACGATTTTTGCTAAGGCGCCATTTCCATATATGTTATAGTGTAGCTGGTCTCTTGGAGCTTTTCATCAGATGTTCCGGATCTTCAATTTTTATACGTCAGCAGAAAATGCTCATCATGTTGAACGATTTTTGCTAAGGCGCCATTTTCATATATGTTATAGTGTAGCTGGTCTCTTGGAGCTTTTCATCAGATGTTCCAGATCTTCAATTTTTATACGTCAGCAGAAAATGCTCATCAGGTTGAACGACTTTTGCTAAGGCACCATTTCCATATTTATTATAGTTTAGCTGTTCTGTTATGGTTCTTCATCAGGTGTTCCAGTTTTCAAAAACAATTATAGCCTATATGTTGCCCAGGCTTAATAGCTATACAACAAAAAAAGTTTCATTCAAATCCGTCTAGTAGTTTTTGCGTGAAACGCATACATACATACAGACAGACAGACAAGAAATTCCAAAAATTTTTTTTGCTTTCTATTGTTCTTTTTAAGTGTCCCTCAATCCATTTTAGTCAAAAATACTAAATGTACAGACAAAATATTTTTACTGTTTTATTATATGTAGATTATGTAGGTATAGAAGATTAGTATGATACATAAATCAAATATTCACCACTTTTTTTATAGTATTTTACGTCGTAATTTCGTAACGTATTATAAGCAAGTATAAGGTAGGTACTTAATTAAGTCGTTTCTAATTCTTGAAAAAAGAAAAAAAATTAAAAGAAAATGAAAAAAAAAAACAATAAGTTTATGCCTTCTTTATTGTTTGGCTGTATAAATTATTTATTTTTGCTTTTTTTAAAACGTCCCTTATATTATGTTATTTACCCAGTATAAAAAATTGTATTATGCGGTCAAATTAAGAATGTTTTGTGGATACACATATAATTTGCAACCTTCTACGAATTTAACTTAAGTAATAAGACCCACTTTACGAGCAAGTGTGTTGAAAATTAATATTTTCGTATTTTACAGATAAATTGTTGTAATTTATTGTCAAGATTAATTTAAAGAAATAAATGTTTGTTTATTTTATCTCCAAAAGTTAATTTTATTCATGAAATGTTGACCACTTTTCTGACAATTAAACTCTTTGCTAAGATTTATAAAAGTATCGTTCACTTTTTAATAGATGGACCAGCTTGATAAACCGTGCGTTTTACTTTACAATAACGACAAGTGCGTAATGAGATGCAATACGATATTAAAATTGGTGAAATAAGTGACACTTTACGAGAAAATATGTTATAAAGTTATATTAAGATACAGCTAGCAGTAACCTGAAAGAATTTTTGAGAGAATTTAAACTTCTAGTAAATAACCTTACAAGAAAAAAGCATCAACTGACACATACAAACATAACAGAAATTACATGCATATAGAAAAACATCCATGACCCAAGCAAAACTAAAAAAGAACATTTTCGTCTCAACCCGACCAGGGATAGAACCCGGGACCACCGGTGTGACTGTCCGGCGTAAGGACCGTGGCCACGGAGGTCGTCGAAAAAAGTCCCGCTGATGATGAAAATTTGTGGTCACCCTACAAAATTTTCTCATATAAATACTTGAAATTCAATTTTCTCATAAAATACAGCATTTAGAAGAACGGATCATATGTTAAATTTTAGTTAAAAAATAGTAAAAAAATATATTCTAATTTGAATTAGTATACGAGGTCTAGTCTAGTCAATAAAACCGATAGTATTGGGCCCTCAGATCAGAAATTAGAAATTTAATAACTTTTTGACAATTAAGTTTTGGGCCATTATTTCTTTTTTACTAATTCACTGAGGTATCTAAGTAGTGTATATTAACGTAATTTTTATGAATTTCTTCCGATAAGTCATATTTTGCAGATACCCATTTTAGTGTTCTGAGGGCCCAAGATAGACCGCCATAAATCTGTAATGTCATATTCTACACAAATGGGAATTTGTTAAAATATTTAAGAAATTCTTTACTAAATTCTGAAATAAAAATGATTAACCCAGAAATAGTACTTTCTGAGATTTTTTTTTGCAGGCGTCTGGATTGAGGGCCCACGTTAGATAATGATTACAGGCATAATTCTACTTTTAGAAATTTTTGGGTCTTAGCATTAAGTTTTTACTATTTTTAACTAATTGCCCTGTGAATCTTGTTTCGTTCCGGGACAATTTAAAAATTGGGCCCTCAATCCAGATACACACAACTCGGTCGGGCGCGCGGACGTAAAGGAGCGAAAAGGAGGTTCCAACAACCCAATTGTACAACTTTTTATTTACCTAATATATATTTTTTAATTAACCTATGTTGTCCCACTGCTGGGCAAAGGTCTCCCCCACTTGCTTCCATATCCCTGTCCATAGCGACGTTAAATTAATAATTTTTACATACATACATATTATCACGCCTTTTTCCCGTGGCCTACCCGGCCGAGACTAGCGATTTCCACTTGCTACGATCCTTACAGATCTCTCTTGTTAATTTTTTTTTTATATTCTGCACCCGAGCGCGAGCTCGAAGTGCTTTGCTCTCGCTTTTTGACAGGTGGTCTAGTTTCGGAACATAAATTGTCTCCAATGTATTCATATTGCACTTATAAGTTTATATGAGTGGTACACGAATATCAAGAGAAATAGATTTACAATCACATTTTTTTTTATTTTATTTCCAGGGCAGCGCCTAATTCGCAAATGCGACTACCACTTGGGCCAGCAAGTGCACGCCATGTTCCGCATCGCGTCGCGACAGACGCACGCGCACGCCAACAGACACGTCACCATGTTCAGTGAGTATCTTATAAATAAATAAAATAAAAATATTTATTTCAGACTAAGTCCAAACTTTGCTTAGTAACAATGAAAACTTATTTATTTATTTAATAGCATACAAAACAGATTACAATCCTTCAGTGGCATGGGGTGAAAATATTCAAAGGTGAAGCCACAGTGCATGTCGAGTATGATAAAAGTGGCTTTAAAAAACACTTACACGCGCTTTATAAATATATAGAAAAAAACCGGCCAAGTGCGAGTCAAACTCGCACACCGAGAGTTCCGTACACGCAAAGCATCTCACATTATAGCTCTAACTAAACAACAAGTCCAACTAGTTTCAAAAACACACTTTACTTTGCAGTTCGATCCTAAGATTCATACTGAATCCAGCGCAAAAATAAGTTTGTAACACTTTTTTTAGACTTCCAACAACATATTTACAATTTTCAGATTTATTCCTGTATAAGTACTGTTAGACCTTGCTTTTTGCCAAATTTCATAGTTTTAGGTCAACGGGAAGTAAGACAACAACCTATTAATACTAATGCCGCCTTTCTCATCATATAGCCTACGTGACGACAAGAAACAAAAATAAACAAACAAACATTTACCATGAAACAAACTACAAACACTATACAATATAACTAAATAATATACCACAATCAAGTTAATCGCATATTACAACAATAGATAATAGGGGACCGGCCAAGGTATGAGAATTGTTAAAAATATGAAATTTTATGATAGAATACATATAATTAAACACATTTTGCGACTTTTCAGTACGAGTTTATTCTCCTGAGCCAATTTATTAGAGTTCAAACTTTTTGGGAAAGTCCATTTTCTGCGCGTGACGTCATATGAATGCACGTTTACGTTTAGTTAGGGGCGTTTTGGTATCGCCCAAAAATCGCTTAAAAATGTGAATTGTTTTTTGCTATATCTTGGGTAATACTTTGGTTATTGATGTAATTCTTTTAAGGATAATTCTATTATTGTGAGATATTTCAAAGGATCATCGAAAAAAAAAGTTGTCCGGTCCCCTATTAGCATAGGTACGCCCCGTGTGAGTGCAAACCAAAGCGCAAATGCGCGCGAAGCGAACCGAACAGCGAATTAGAATAGACTTAGTAAAAAATAATAAACCCGGCATAACAATCTATAGTTGTACATGTCTATTATTTTTTCCTTCATCTGAGGAATTAGCATGACATTAGACATTCGCGGATTATCGCTGTGATTGGACGAAATTTTTTCAAGCGAACAGGAACAACCAATAAGGATTCGTTGTAGGCTATTTTAAATCGGCTTGTATCGCTGTCTATATCGACGAGTGGTTGCATATGTAGTTGTAATGTCATTGTGTGTGTGTCACCATACATTTTCAATTTACAAATTCCCAATATTATTGGCGAGTTAGTTACTACCGCGTCTCGCGTCCTGCAAATTAAAATCGTGCGTGTGGCGTTTGCGCCATCTATCTAAGGTAATGCCGTCGCTCGTCGGCTTATGGTAAGAGAGTGTCATATGGGTATAGAGTATAGATTTTTGTGCAAGTGTAGGCCGCGAGATTAAGCTATTATTATTAATAATAAAAAATGTATATATTAGAATCTGCCAAGGGAAGCCGATAGGAATCGTGTTCTAAGGACGCTTCGCCACTGCAATCCTTGAAGCACTTATAATCTAGATTAAGGAGCTGATCTAAATCATAATCCAAAAATATGTATGCCTAAACACTTTGAATGAAAAAAGATAATAATTTGACAAACACTAGAGATACATATTTCAAGTTTTCAAATGATTGGCTAAACGCTTACAAAAAAAAAATAGAAAAAAGAGTAAAGTGAAGTGAAATAGAAAATAATATTAACAATGTAGGTTATAAATTTCAGAGCAAAAAAAAAACAGTTAATTTCATTTGTCACAAAAGTATTGCGTTGTAAGATGTATTAATATTTGCCGCCTGAACTTATATAGTGAAAAGTGATAAATATCAATATCTCTGTTCGATACAAGGATTTCATTGTACTGGCGACACATTCTAACCATTGGGTTGTAATATGACGTTACTACTTTTACTATATTAGTAAAATGTGTGTACACATTAAAAATCAAAAGAAGAGGAAAAGGGTGTCGAATGAATACAGTGTGTTTTAAACTTTATGTTTAGTGAGTATCTTATGTCGACAGTGCGTTTTGGAGTTTGTAAAGATAAAGATATATTTATTTGCCAAAAAAAAAAATAGAAAAAAATAGTTAGTTGTAGCTGTGTAAGTTTAGAAGAATTTGAGGTGCTTATGCGCAAAATGCCACTTTCGCAAAATGTCTCTTTCGAAAAATGTCGCGACAGGGACTTCTGCGAAATGAGGCATTCTGCATTTGTTAATTGAACAAGAAAGTGAGAAATTAAGTAGGTAACCACTTTCCAAGACTTTCTCTAATAATGATTTATTTTTATACACACCAATGATGAATGATTGACTGGTAGAGAATGCCATATGGCGATAAATCCACCATTTGTACAAATATTTTGTAAGTTTGTGCAGTAAAGTTTTAAATAAATAAATGATAATTTTTTTTTTTCAGCCACACTAGACGGCGGCGTAGGCTACGTAGTACCGCTGAGCGAAAAAACGTACCGACGACTATTGATGTTACAGAACGTCATGAACAACTATTGTTGCCACGTCGCCGGACTCAACCCCCGAGCTTACAGGTGGGTGCTATTATCTAATGTATAGATTGACTCGTTTTTAGAGCCTCTGTAAAGCCGCTGAGCGAGAAGACGTACCGGCAACGTTCATGACGTTCTGTAACATCAACATTACAGAACGTCATGAACATTAACGAACTATTGTTGCCACGTCGCAATAAAGACAATATTTTCTTTAAATATGGATATTTTAAATGGTAAAATAAGCAATGAGTATGTTAATAAAAAAATATTATAGTTATTTATGCAATTGTTGTATAATGGAAAGTGAAAATAGTATGACATGAGTGTTTTAAGGCCTAATTATATACAGGTTGTATAGTTAGGCATACAAGACTTTATTTACATCCATGGTAATATTTTTTTGCACTATTAATATCGAACAAAAATGGCGGACCATTCGAATTACCTTACTTCTTTTTTCAAATTACGGCGCTTAGTGAAAGCGCGTGCTGAGGCAATGTTCTTTTTTCTTTCTTTTTTCTTTTTCTATAAAGATACCACAAATAGAGTAGCGAGAATGTGGCTGTTTGAGAAGTAAACCTTTTCTCGACTTAAAACTTTTTTCTGTGAATGTAAGATTGTGGACAGAATGTTTTTTTTTGTTTTTTTTTTTTTAATTTTGAATAAAAACTTGTCAGGACGTACAAGTCAGCGCGGCGGCCGGGCGGCGGGCCGGCGCGCGGCATCCTGGACGGGGACCTGGTAGCTCTGTACAGCTCCATGCCCAACCACGAGAAACTCGACGTGAGTATCAATATCGATGGTGTGACTATTTTTCAAGGTCACGATACTGTTGACAATACTATCACTAGTCAACACTATTGTTGCAATACTATGGCACAGTGCCGCTCATTTCCAGGGGAATCCATAGCGATAAGGTACAGGCATCCCCTTCTACGCTCGCTTTGTACCTACCTATATATAAATTATTGAACTGACGCTAATCATCAGCGCTGTAGACAAACCTCAGTGGTTTATAACAGTGTTATTTTAGATTAAGTATATTATTATGTCTGTTATATTGTGAAATAAATAAAATAAATAAATAATAAATAAATAAATATAGACTTCACTAATATTAGGGGACTCCATTCCAATCTTAACGCCGTCCACCGTCACCTCGAGACGGCAAGGCCTGACCTGGTTTTTCTTACTGCTTCAAGAAAAGAGCCTATCGCTTTCTCAAAGAGTCGGCAACGCATCAGTGACCTTTTTAGGGTCGTTGGTGTCTATGGACTGCGGTGTATGCTTACCATCAGGCAACCCGCATGCTCGTTTGAATGAAGCATGAAGAGGTAACAAAGAAACAAACTCATTTTCGGATTTAAAAATTAGTTAGTTAAATAAAAAACTATAACTACATTCTTAAAAGGCAGACTTATATCTTTTTTTTTTTCAGATTGCCAAAAAAATTGGCACCAAGGTTGAGGAGATAACGGCGGACCTCCACGAGATAGACAGACTGACGGCTCATTTCTAGTGTTTTGTACATATAGCATTAAAGTATTACCTATTTTATCAGTCTTTTTTTTGTTAAAAATTTCTATGAATTAAGAAGATCCAAATATCTTGTATCACGTAAGATAAAAAAAAGAGCCCAAAAAAAATTATGAAAATAATATCAACAAAACGTCACCCTACGACGAGCTGCAAAATGCTTGTAATAAATATTTGAAAATGAACCATGTTTTCCATATACATAAAGTTCAGAATACGACGCATGCTGTAATTACTCTCGTCATTAAAGTGAACTTCTTTGAACTTTTAAATAAGTTATATTTAGAGAGAAACTTTTTTATTTGTGACTAGTTGTTACCCGCGGCTTTGCCCGCGTGAATTTCGCTGAGATAAAAAATATTTTTGTGTTCCAACCAAATTGTAGTAACATAACTCCTGTACTCAAAATTTCAGCCATTTGTTTATTCCATGTCCTGCGGGCATGCATTCGTTCAGTCGACCACTTTCATCTTGTTTCCCCTTTAAGGATTGAATTTCCAAAATTCCTTTCTTATTGCCCACTTACGCTATACAACGAATCTCTATGCAAAATTTCAAGGTACTACATTCAGCGATTTCGTCTCTGCGTTGATTTCCCAATCTGTTTTATTTATACGGTTTTACGCCATTAGGGGTACAACTTTCAAAAACCAATGATTGCATCGTTATATGTTTAAATGTAAGGTTTCATACGTCTCGCGTCAAAAATTTCGAAGTTTCATACAAACTTTGAACCCCATTTTTAACCCCTTAGGGGTTGAATGTCCAAAATTCATCCTTAGTGCTCACCTACGCTATACAATAAACCTTTATGCAAAATATCAAGTCAATACGTTCAGTAGTTTCGTCTCTGCGGTGATTGTAATAATCAGTCAGCAATGATTTTATAAATACAGATGACAAAAATGTCATTACCATAATATTAGGGGTAAAATTTGCAAAAATCAATGAATGCATCTTTCTATCATATTAATTAACCAATATCGTAAAAGACTGTAAATGTAAGGTTTTATAAGTCTCGCTTTAAAAATGGCGAATTTTCATACAAAATTCCAACCCCTTTTTTACCACCTTAGGGGTTGAATTTCCAAAATTCCTTTCTCAGTGCTCACTTACGCTATAAAACGAACCTCTAAGCAAAATTTCAAGGTACATACTACGTTCAGCGGCTTCGTCTCTGCGTTGATTTCCCAATCTGTTTTATTTATACGGTTTTACACCTTTAGGGGTACAACTTTCAAAAACCAATGATTGCATAGTTATATGTTAAGAACCAAGAACGTAAAAGTAAGGTTTCATAAGTCTCGCGTCAAAAACGGCGAAGTTTCATACAAACTTTGAATCCCATTTTCCCTTAGTGCTCAACTGCTCACCTATGCTATACAATGAACCTATATGCAAAATTTCAAGTCAATACGTTCAGTAGTTTCGTCTCTGCGGTGATCGTAAAAATCAGTCATTAACTATTTTATATATAGAAGAAGATTGAAGAGAGCGACCAAACAATGAAATACAGTGCAATTTCAAATAATTATGATCGATCATCGTGTTCATCGTAAAGATGAACTAATTGCTTTAGATCTTGCGTTAGGTCGCATAATGTGCCTTTCGCAAAACGTCCCTCTGTTAGCACAACTACTCACAACAAACTTTTTACTATTCTTTTTATTATTTTATTCTACCATTTGGGACAAATTACTTATACTTGACGATTTGCAAATCTGTCATTTTGCATTTCTGACGTTTTTCGCCCAAACCCTTTTTATAGGGGAACCCATCACTTTATCGCAATTTACTTCAACGATTTTCATGTCCCATAAAACCATTCGCAGATATTTTAATACAATATGTAACAAATCCTTAAATCTGTTTACATCGAAATTTCATTTACACGATTATTCATTACGTACAAACACACTCTATCGTTATTTCTTTTCATATTTTATGTATTTCATCGAAATAATGAAACATCAAAGTTTTGTTACCCATAATTTTATTTCCACGTAAATTTCAGTTTGCAATATATTTGAAACATCAAATATTATATTATTATGTTACCCTATATAGATAGATTAATCTGATAGTATTGTATTGATCAACAGTAAATTTATAGCTAGTCCATTAATTATAAATGGATCACAAATCCGACTCAGAGCACCCCGACTCCACGTGGCTCAACTTTGTCATATACTAGAGTGTTATTCCTTCGCGCGGAACCAGAAGGCTCGCGAAGGAGGTCCTGAGAAAATGAGGGCACGAGGCCGAAGCGAAGCGAGGGGGGGAGGTGGCGAGCGAAGCGAGCCGGCGACCTCTCGAGCGGAGCGAGGTTAAGTGCCCGAATGAATCGAAGGGCCGACGGAGCGAGTCTTCTGGTGGAGCCACCCAGAAATACTTGCTTGCTGCATGCTTGCATGCTTGCTGCATGCCTGCTTGCATGCTTACTGCATGCTTGCTGCATGCTTACTGCATGCTTGCTGCATGTTTGCTTGCTTGCTGCATGCCTGCTTGCATGTTTGCTGCATGCTTGCTGTATGCCTGCTGCATGCTTGCTGCATGCTTGCTGCATGCTTGCTGCATGCTTGCTGCATGCTTGCTGCATGCTTGCTGAATGCTTGCTGCATGCTTGCTGCATGCCTGCTGCATGCCTGCTGCATGCCTGCTGCATGCTTGCTGCATGCTTGCTGCATGCTTGCTGAATGCTTGCTGCATGCTTGCTGCATGCCTGCTGCATGCTTGCTGCATGCTTGCTGCATGCCTGCTGCATGCTTGCTGCATGCCTGCTGCATGCTTGCTGCATGCCTGCTGCATGCTTGCTGCATGCTTGCTGCATGCCTGCTTGCATGGTTGCTGCATGCTTGCTGAATGCTTTCTGCATGCTTGCTGCATGCCTGCTGCATGCCTGCTGCATGCCTGCTGCATGCTTGCTGCATGCTTGCTGCATGCTTGCTGCATGCCTGCTGCATGTTTGCTGTATGCCTGCTGTATGCTTACTGCATGCTTGTTTCATGCTTGCTGATGCTTGCTACATGTTTGTTGTGCTTGCTGTATGCATGCTTGCTGTATGCCTTAATCTTGCTATACCTTTTTGCATGTTTTAAGCAAGAACAAGCGAATGCAGCGTTTGATGAAACGTTACTGCGATTAAAAGTTATGATGCACATCGTTACATATTGAAACATGTTATCATAAATGGTTACATCGATATCTTAATACATGTGTGAAATGTTAGTTTGATATATCGTTTTTCTTGGAATAGTAGAAATTTTGTAACGTTTTTTTTAGGAAATGTTGTTCGATATTATGAAACTGCGATAATAAGTTTTCCGATGTTTTAAGAAAAAAATATATTGAAAAACGTGGAATAGTTTTCTGGGACATGATAATCGATGTGATAAAAATCTGTATTTTAATAGACACCCTTTTTATAGACATACAAATTTTTTGAAAGGGTCATTTTGCTAATAAGCGGACATTTTGCGAACTAAGCCAGGCTTATTTTATACATAGAAAATTTTACGAATGGATAATTTTGCTAACAGGGGGACATTTTGCGAAAGTAACATTTTGCGAAAGTAACATTTTGCGAAAACGCCATTCTGGGAGAAGGAGATTTTGCTAAAGGGCCATTTTGCGAAAGAGACATTTTGCGACCGGGGGCCATTTTGCGAAAGGGACATTTTGCGACCGGGGGCCATTTTGCGAAAGGGATATTTTGCGACCGGGAGCCATTTTGCGAAAGGAACATTTTGCTACATAACGAGATCTGGCTGTCACCTTGCAGAAGACTGCCCATTGTCACTGTTCACTTATTATTATTAAAAAAAAAGTTAATTGCTTTAATAACAGCTAATTAAGTGACTATTTGTTGCCGGGTAGAAGAACTCCTTTTTTTTTGCTTATTGTATGCCTGTGAATGAATGCCGACCCTTCTGTAGTCCGTCGGTTCCGTAGCTAACTGTAGCTTTTATATATTTTTTTTTTAAATTAAAGATGGATTTGCTCTTGACCACAATCAAAGTCAAAGTCAATCTTGCCCAAGGACACAGATGAGGGTTTTGTAGCTTCAAAACCACAGAGATGGTAATAAGATCTTAAATGTATATTCCGATTTCTGTGCAAATAACAGAAATTTATGTGTCTGTGTGAGTTATTCCGGTCTGATCTCCGAAATCTGATACCCTAGTGGATCCGTTTTAATACCTATACCTATTTACAATAGGTACCTACTTAGGCAAAATGTATGGAACAAAACAGCAAATTTATTGGGTTGGTAAATAGTACACATCGTTTTGTTCAGAATTAAAAAAAAGTCTGTCACGGTACAGCTATGTGTTTTTCCTTCTAGATCTCCTATCCATAAACTTATCATCTAGGTATAATTAACATTAAATTTTACCAGCTTTTGCCCGCGGCTTCGCCCGCGTGAATTCTCACGGGAAGTGCTTTTTCCCGGGATGAAAGGTACGCTATATGTCCTTCTCCGTACTTCTAACTATGTGTGTGCGAAATTTCAGGAAGATTAGTTCAGTAGATAAAGCGTGAATAAGCAACAAACAAACTCACTTTATAATTTATTACAAATATTATAGTTATTATAGTATAGTACTCAAGAGTACAAAGACTTAGTTCATTCTATTGATTAATTAAGTACACTGCGGTCGCTGCCTCCTCTTGCTTGAAAAGAAAATATATATATATTTTTTAATATAATTATGAAATTGCTGTGGATTTTTATGATTGCTGTATGTGAGTACCAGTGTAATGTAAATTTATGTTTGAAAATTACGGTATTAGGTATATTTAATTTTTTATTTTTTTATTATGATCGTCGAAGTGATGTATCGTTTGTAAACTAATAAGTTGATAGATCTAACAGTACAAACTTTGATGGTCGGCTGACATTCAAAAAAATATTTTCGGCTCGTCCATCTTCTTCTATAAAATTTTTAGTGAACTAAAAATGGCCAAAAATGTTTTCGTGCGTTCGGTTTATGTGTGACTTTCTTTACTCCATAATTACTTTCTTTACTCTACAATTTTATTTTCGATTCTTTTTTAAGTTTGCCGATGGTTAATAGTTTTTGCCCGCGGCTTCGCACGCGTGAATTTCTCACGGGAACAGTGTTTTTTCCCGGGATGAAATTTACCCTATGTCCTTCTCAGTAGGTATTTCTAACTATATGTGTATGCAAAATTTCAGCAAGATTGGGTCATTAGATAAGCGTGAAGAGGTAACAAACAAACAAATAAACAACCAAACTCACTTTCGCATTTATAATATTAGTTAAGAATAGGATAAATGGATTACATTCTCTTGGATTACAATTTTGGATCAAGATATAACTTAAGAACTTTTTGCACGTACAGTGGGCCACATAGAAAATTATACCTACCACCTGAAATACGATCCACTATAATATACAATTGCATGCTGTCAAAATTCTAATTTCTGGTTGTGTTAAAATTATAAATTATTTATTTTCTTTATTTTTTAATTTTTCTAGCCGATATGTCTACTAAATCTATACATATAATAAAACAGTAAAAATATTTTGTCTGTACATTTAGTATTTTTGACTGAAATGGATAGAGGGACACTTAAAAAGAATAATAGAAAGCAAAAAACATTTTTTGGAATTTCTTGTCTGTCTGTCTGTCTGTCTGTCTGTCTGTCTGTCTGTCTGTATGTATGTACGCGTTTCACGCAAAAACTACTGGACGGATTTGAATGAAACTTTTTTTGTTGTATAGCTATTGAGCCTGTGCAACATATAGGCTATAATTGATTTTGAAAACTGGAACACCTGATGAAGAACCATAGCAGAACAGCTAAACTATAAGAAATATGGAAATGGTGCCTTAACAAAAGTCGTTCAACCTGATGAGCATTTTCTGCTGACGTATAAAAATTGAAGATCTGGAACATCTGATGAAGAACTGCAAGAGACCAGCTATACTATAACATATATGGAAATGGCGCCTTATTAAAAGTCGTTCAACCTGATGAGCATTTTCTGCTGACGTATAAAAATTGAAGATCTGGAACATCTGATGAAAAGCTCCAAGAGAGATTTTTCATCTAAGCGAAACTCACGCGGGCGAAGCTGCGGGCGACAGCTAGTGTACTATAAATACAAAGCTATCAATATTAGTTGCAGGAAATGTGAAGACTGAAATTCTCAATAAAAGTCGACAATACAAAAATACTTATGCCAGTGTACTTAGGAAGCTTTGAAAGTCCAGCAGTGGGGTGAACAAGAAGGACCATGTTTGGACATGATGATGAAGATTATGGGTCATGCAGACAACTTCACGCTATGGGCAGTTTGGAGTAAGATTTATTGATTAATTCGTTATAAATAAAATCTATATATTACTCAAAGGTGACTGAGTGACAGTGATTTATTTATTTATCATTGGCATCCTTTCTACAGATACAGATGTACAAATAGGTATAGCTTATGAGCAAATTTGTTATCCTAGGCGTGTTTACACAGCATGATATACAAAAACAACTACAGCTAAATATATCAATGTTATGCTAAAATTTAATTAAGTAGGAAAATTACAATAGTATGGAACAGCAGATTTTTTTTTCCATCGGATTGAGTCGGTCCCATACAAAAAGTTGCTCATGTTCATGAGTACTTTCACCAGTAGAAAGGATGCCAATGATTTAAAAAACACCCTGTATTACTCAAAGGTGACTGAGTGACATAGTGATCTATCAACGCACAGCGCAAACCACTGGACGGATCGGGCTGAAATTTGGCATGCAGGTATACGTTATGACGTAGGCATCCGCTAAGAAAGGATTAACGCGAGCGAAGCCGCAGGCAAAAGCTAGTAAATAAATAAAGCTTTATTAATTCCATGCAGTTTACATTTGATAATTTTATAATTGAAAAGTATAATTGAATTAAATTAGAATTGATTAAAAATAAAATAAAATATAGAATTGAATTAATTTGACTCAGAATACAATTTTTGAATAAATTATCACTCCATTCTTTAAAATTACTACTTATTTGTTAAATGGAAATAGGTATTCATTGTTAATCAACTAATTCGTTATACTTAATTTAAAATCCTTTTGTTGCTGACTGAGTGACTGACAGACAACGCACAGTCGAAACTACTGGGCGTAGGAATTGAAATTTGGCATGTAGATTCCTTAGGGAGTGTAGGGGAGCTCTAAGAGAGGATTTCCCGAAATTCCCTCATGCTAGTAATGTAAGCGTCATAGAAATGTTTACGTGGTCTATACACAAAATAACCCCGGGAACAGTGCCGGAATTATTTTCAGTAGGTACCTATAGAAAAGCTGAAGATCCCAAAATGGGGGGGGGGGGTAACTCCATGACCTTCCTCCCCTAAATCCGCCCCTGATCTCAGGCCCTGTCTATACTAAAGCCTGTGTTTATTAGGGCATAAGGGTCAAGCACTGATTTAAATACGAATTACAAAATAATATGCGTGATAGGTATAATAGTTGCCTATGCTATTAACAAGAGTACTAATGACTAGTTGTGTCAGTAGGGTCATGCATGATCACAGTATAATCTCTTACTTAAAGGCATACCCAATCAGGATTTTCCGATAACGTACTGTCTTTAAACGTCAAGTGTGAACCATAGGTTAGCAGGAAAAATATCCCGTAAAGAGAAAAATACTAAACTAGAAAAATAGTAACAGTAGAATTTTTTTTAAAGAATTGAATAAAGAATACAATTATATAAAACGATAGCCGCTTATTTTTGAAAATATATTTAGCGTTTTATCATAATTAAAATAAAACCTCTAAAATAATTACCCTAAACGCCTAACGAAAACTCGCTAGCCAAAACACAAATTATAGAAAATTCGAAAGTAACCTTATTGTGTTACTTTTCGGCCTTTAAGGCGGAGCTTACGTACCACCCCTCACTCCCTCTGATTAGCCTTGGGTAGCGCCTTAAAGTAATTACCTTTTTTTTTTCCTAGCGTATTGAAGTGTCCCACTGCTGGGCAAAGGCCTCCCCTTTCTCCTTCCACAATTCCCTGTCCAGAGATACCCGCTTCCACTCCCACAAAAGTAATTAGGTACTTATTTAGCTTAATTTAATTCATTATAAACTACCTATTAAAATTATTTACATACATATTATCACGCCTTTTTCCCATGGGGGTAGGCAGAGACTAGCGATTTCCACTTGCTACGATCTTTACAGATCTCTCTTGCTTCCTCTACACTCATCACTCTCTTCATACATGCTCTCCGGTTATGGGTGCTCCTAATATCTCCCTTTTTAAGGAGGTCCGCAATCTGGTCGGAGTGCGTTCTACGAGGTCGACCCTGACCAACTCTTCCATTCACAAATTATTTACTACCCATTAAAATGAATTTAATCAAAAATACCACCCTGGATTACCCATTATGCTGCCTGAACTTCCTCTCTGGATAGCTAGGGATATCCTTTGAATCTGGTACCAACCAGAGCGAATGTCATGCTCTGCTAGGTCCTTTAAACGGCGGCGTCCTCAATCCCTCACAAAAGATTTTGCTTCCTTAAATGACTTTTTAAATGCGAATTGCTTAGAATTATTGCGCAGGCGTGCACTGGAGTCAGATTTTTTTGCAATAACTCGCGGTGTGTGCAACACCTTTCAGTTCTGGACTCGTTCACACAACCAGTAGGACAACTTCTCGGACATACATATCACTTGGGCAACTACGACGAGTGTTTGAACCCAAGTCACGGGTTCCTGCTGAACCCTGAAGTGCCAACAACCCAGTACTGTATGGTTGAGGTGACTCTGACGGCAACGGATGGGTACGTGAAGCCACCAGAGTATACGAGGGTGGATCATGATGTTACTACTGATGTTTATCTCAAAGTAAGTCCATCATCCTACTAATATTATAAATGCGAAAGTTTGGATGTGAGTTTGTGAGGATGTTTGTTACTCAATCACGCAAAATCTACTAGACGGATGTCGATTATAACCCACTTTAAGTTACCCACTTAAGTTCTTTGTTTACCCCAAAGGTCGACTGTTAGATAATGCTTCTGCATTAAGTCCACCTATTGTGCCATACATTGTGTTTGTACAATAAAGGTTAAATAAATTAATAAAATAAACTTGGTATAAGGGTTGACAAATACCAGGAATAGCACATAGGGTACATTTTATCCCAAAATTCCCACAGGAGCGAAGCCTCGGTACGCGGCTAGTAGGTACTTTATACAAATATTATAAAAAGGAAGTGTTTCTAAGTTTGCGAGTTTGTAGGTGGTAATCATCGGAACTACTGAACCGATTCCAAAAATTCTTTCACCAATAGAAAGCTACATTATGCCTGAGTGACATAGGCTACAATTTATGTATGTATATCCCGAGCGAAGCCGGGGTAGGGCGCTGGTTATAAATATGTATGAACAACGTAATAAAGACTGCAAGGCCGCAACTTTAACAAAGGTTTACGAGTATTGAGAAAATAATAATGATGTTGTAACGAAACTTAATATACCTATTTCATTGATGCTGAATAACTAAGAATTAATAGTTGTTATTTATTCCTGAAGAATGTTATAAGCAATGTTTACTATATGTGAAATGCAAACAAATACGTAGAAAGGAAACTTACAATATAACTAAGTATCACTACTTATACAGAAATTTCTTCCAGAAGACCCGCGAAAAAAAAATTCAATTTTAAACAATAAACATGGAAAAAAGATCATTAAACTAAACAATTTTCTTCTAATTTTATGTTCTAAACTCTATAAAAAAATCACTAATAAAACTGTAAAAATTTTTAGAAACAAACAAAACATGGCCGGCTATTGTCCAAAATGTCGTGGGGTGTCTGCGTTCCCGAGATTTGCGAACCCTCGTCCACCGCCAAGATAGCCAGATCAGTACTACTGACCAGCCACCTTGGAGCCCTGGCCGATTCTGCTAGTATTAACACATCGCATTGCGACAGTGCTGACGCTTTGACATCTGAAGTGCCAATGGTGTTTGTGTAAGTTAACTTGAACCCTCTACCGCCAAGATCGCCACATCCGTACTCCTGACCAGCCACCTTGGAGCCCTGGCCGATTCTGCTAGTATCAACACATCGCATTGCGACAGTGCTGACGCTTTGACATCTGAAGTGCCAATGGTGTTTGTGTAAGTTAACTTGAACCCTCTACCGCCAAGATCGCCACATGCGTACTCCTGACCAGCCACCTTGGAGCCCTGGCCGATTCTGCTAGTATCAACACATCGCATTGCGACAGTGCTGACGCTTTGACATCTGAAGTGCCAATGGTCTATGTGTAAGTTAACTTGAACCCTCGTCCACCGCCAAGGTCGCCACATCCGTACTCCTGACCAGCCACCTTGGAGCCCTGGCCGCTTCTGCTAGTATCAACACATCGCATTGCGACAGTGCTGACGCTTTGACATCTGAAGTGCCAATGGTCTTTGTGTAGTAGAAGGACCCTCACTTCTAGAACTACAATAACAAGCTGGCCGCTCTTACCATCTACACACCAAAAAAATTGTGTGAAGGAAGACTTCAATCTGATTTCTTATATGTAAAAACGCCTTTGCGCAGCACTAACATAGGTTATTTTATTCCCGAATATCCCAAGGGGCAGAGCCATAGGGTCAGTGTGACCGTTTTAAAATTTGACAAAATACCAAAACATAGTGCTGTCAGTACTAAAAAATACTAAAAAGCAAAATTCAGAAATACTAAAATTGTACTAACATTTTTTTTCAGTAATATGCTACATAAAACACACATTTCAATAATAAATCCGAATAATCTTTAAAAAAAAAAAAAAAGACGCGTACGGGACAATTGTGCAGAGGAGCAAAAGAAGGAAGCGTACGGATAGTGATGTGTTTCAAGGAAAATGGGGAAACTTTCTTAGAAATATTCACGAGAACGAAATTTTCAATGGAAGAAATTTCCGGGAGGAGGGAGGGTGGGGTTTTTACGTGAAAACACGCGAAAATACCAAAAAAAAAAATACCAAAATAGACAGAATAGTTAAAATTCTACCAATATTATACTAAAATTTGGTTCAGTACTAAAATTATACTAACATCATTCTGAGATGCCCCAATTATACGAAATTAGTACTGAAAATACCAAAAACGGTCACACTGCATAGGGTATTCTTTATAAGGCTATAAAAACAACGAGTTTAAATCTATATTATAAGATTAAAATTTGTCTAGGTTTATCTTTTTTCAACTGACTTCAATATCCAAAAAGAGGAGGTTTTCAAGTTTGCTGTATTTTTTTTTAATTTTAAGTCCTGTTCTAATGATATCGACAAATTTATTAATAAGTTTGGTATTTTTTTATGTAAGTTATACTTACCTAATTTTTAAACCTACTTTATCTTTTTCAGTTATTTCATCCTGTTTCTCTCGGCTACAACTGCGTTTTGTACATATTGCGTAAATAGAATAAAAACTTCAACTCGCACGTTTGGTAAGAAAAAACTTATTTTATACATTTTACTTTAGATTACACCAAGAGTCAAAAGTAATCAAAAGAAAAAGCAAAAACAAAAGAGTCAAAAGCAATCAAAAGTCCTCTAGCAAATTGTTATGTAAGTATGTATTTAAGAATTTTGTGAAAGTGTCATTTTACGACTGAGCCTTATTTATAACTAGCGGCCCGCCCCGGCTTCGCTCGGGTGGACAATATATTTGTTTTTAGGGTTCCGTACCTCAAAAAGCAAAAACGGAACCCTCATAAGATCACTTTTTTGCCCGTCTGTCTGTCAAACTTTTTTTTCTCAGGAAAGCTTTAAGGTACCTATCAATTTGAAATTAATATCGAATACAGCGATTTCAGACAGCAATCAAAACCTATAGGGTACTTCCCGTTGACCTAAAATTATGAAATTTGTCAAAAATCAAGGTCTAACAGTACTTATACAGAAATAAATCTGAAAGTTGTTGGAAGTAAAAAAAAGTGTTACAAACTATTTTTTGCGCTCGATGCAGTATGAATCCTAGGGAGCGAACTGCAAAGTTAAGTTTGTTTTGCGTGTACGGAACCCGGTGCGCGAGTTTGAATCGCACTTGGCCAGTTTTTAAGGTTCCGTACCTCAAAAGTAAAAAGCGGAACCCTTATAAGATCACTTTTTGCCCGTCTATCCGTCTGTCTGTCAAACTTTTTTTTTTCAGGAAAGCTTTAAGGTATCAATTTGAAATGAATATCGAATACTCGGATCCATGGTCTCTTGCAGCAGAAAATAATCAAAAATACGTCAACGCGATCAAGAGATATTAGGTACCGTAAATGTAGCGAATTTTCGTATATTTTGCGATTTCAGGCAGCAATCATAACCTACGGGGTACTTCCCGTTGACCTAAAATTATGAAATTTGTCAATAAGCAAGATCTAATAGTACACACACAGGAATTAATCTGAAAGTTGTAAATATGTTGTTGGAAGTTTAAAAAAAAAGTGTTACAAACTTATTTTTGCGCTCGATGCAGTACGATTCCTAGGAATCGAACTGCAAAGTTAAGTTTGTTTTTTAAATTAGTAGGTCTTTTAGTGAGAACTATAACGTGAGATGCTTTGCGTGTACGGAACCCTCGGTGCGCGAGTTTGACTCGCACTTGCCCGGTTTTTTTTAATGATATTTACGTTAATCTCGTACATCCTACTAAAATAAATACTGATAAAAACATACGAAAACGCGCCCGCTCAGAGATAAGTAGGTACCTACCTATACTGCGCCTTGAGTCTTCGCTAGGTGGTTTCGCGGCGCGTTGTCATTCTTTAGATAACTCGTAGTATTTCGGAAACTATTGATCCAAATTACATGCAGTAAAAGGCAAACATTAAATATATTAAGTACTTGTGACGATAGACTTGTTTAATTTGATAAGGATTAATAAATTGTGGTTAATATCACCAGTTAAAAAACACCTAACGATTTTAATTATTTTTAAAACATAAAAGTAGTTATTGTGGCTGAAATATAAAAGCTAGATATATGCTATCGCGGACTTTTTTGTAGACCTATTGTAGATACACAATTCCTCCATACATGATTTTGATACATCTCTTACGGATTGGACAGCGTTTTCGATGAAAGCTGCCGGGCGGCTAATTTTTTTCCGACTTCCTTAACAATTATCGTCATATTTCAACTAATATACACAAAACATAAACAAATTATACACTAAAACCTTCCTCATGAATCACCCTATCTATTAGTGAAAACCGCATGAAAATCCGTTCAGTAGTTTTTGAGTTTATCGCGAACAGACAGACAGACAGACAGACAGACAGACAGACAGACGCCGCGGGGGACTTTGTTTTATAATGTGTTATGATGATGATTATGATTATGATTATGATTATGATTATGATTATGATTATGATTATGATTATGATTTATTAAATGACAAATAGATCATAATATACGGATTAAAATATAATGTAAGAAGAAGAAGACAAATGGATCATATTCCGTTTCAACAAAGTAGCCTTTTTAGACCCCAGATGGCCATTTAAGGATATGGCCGTTCAAGGGATGTGGTCTTTCGGGGGATGTGGACGTTCAAACCCTATTTTTTTTGCAGCTAACGAGTTGGCGCGTTCCTTCTGCCTCAGTCGAAACATGGCGACCCTCACGGAGGTCCGACCCGGCGAGGTCCACTCTATGAATTTCTGCAGAGTGGTCGCTTGCTTCGCAGTCGTCTTAGTCCATGTTTATTTGTTCGCAAATTTTCTTTTTACAACCGACGGAACGGAGATCGAACGTGTAAGTATTCGTATTTGTTGAAGATCTTCGCATTTTGCTTATTCGCTCGCGCATGTAACATTTTCATTCATCGTGGAAAACTTAGTGTTTTTTTTTAGAAAAGTGATGTATTGTTGCATGCAATTATTGCTCTTGTATGTACAAGAAACTTGCACCGTCTAAATAGGCTTTTATCTTACTACAACGTTGTTAAACAGTTGCAAAATGCGCAAAAAGTCGAAATAGTTTATTATTATTTAGGTTATTGCTCTGGGGGGTTAAAACGGCCACTTTGATAAATCGGAAAAGATCTATTTCTCATTTCCTAAATATTTAAAATTAACCTTATTCAACCACTGTTAAGGTTCATTTATAAATATTTCTGCCGATTCACCGTTTTAAACCGTCAATCGCTGTGGTACAGGTGTTGATTCTGCTAACATAGTCATTATCTCAACGGTTTTTCAATAGTAGTACTTCCATTGCTGGGAGCCAAACAAAGCATATAATTTGCCGGCTAATTCTCTTCGCGCGTACATTGTAAAAGCCGATTCAGTGAATGGTTTTCTAACTAGGAATTCTTGTCACAGGCGATGGCTATCAACCGATCACTTCGAGCAACAAGGACTTCCGCGCGGGGGAGTCCGTGTTGCTCTATGACCGATCACAATATGTGAATGTTAAAACTTTAAAAAATGTCTTTCTCGCGTTAGTTTTTATTAAATTAAAAAATATATTTTTAAATGCGGGCGACGCATATAAAAAAGGGGCCAAAACGTTAACTTTATGGGCTCCACCCAAAGAAAACCGGCTTCCTGGAAGGCCTCGGCGAAAATGGCGGGATGACTTAGATTCACACTCTGCAGAATAGATTTCAATAGCTCAGAATAGAGAAAAATGGATGGAGGGGGAGGCCTTTGCCCAGCTGTGGGATCTAAACGGCTGAATAATAATATGTTTTTTTAATCTTTATAGATTCTTGACGAACACGGGTACAGTTTTTTACGTTCAGACATAGTGGTGGACACATTCCTTGCGCTGTCAGGCCTGCTTTTCACGCGGGGGATCTTGGGGGACAAGTGGCAGAACCCATTGAAGTATATTTGGAAACGATATATAAGGTATATGTATAACCCATCCTGCCCGGGCTACATGAGTTTGGATACCAAACTGACTCAAGTTAGTTTTCATCGACAACCACTTCCTTCCGGTGAAGGAAAACATCGTGAGGAAACCTGCAATCTGGTTGATGATTTTCAGCTAGTGTGTGAAATGGAGAAGGCAATGGCAAACCACTCCATTAAAATTGCCAAGAGAGTCGTTGTGTGTGTTTCATTCCATATAATGACCACGACCCTCAGTCATGAGGAAATATGACTAAAGAGAGATATGTATAATAGTCTACGTCATCATATCATACTAAATTATGAAGAGGATGTGTTTATAAGTTGGTTTGTAGGGGGTAATTTTCCGAACGATTGATCCAATTTAAAAAAAAATTCACCAATAGAAAAATACATTAAACCTGAGTGACAAAGGCTACAGTTTGTGTATGTACCTCCCGAGCGTAGCCGGGGTCAGGTCGCTAGAATTTGCAATAACTGTAAAAGGTTACTAAGGGCTGATTTCATCGATCTTATCGAAATCCGAGTTTATGAAAACCAAGTTTTATCTAAACGAGATTAAAGGTTTTCTTTAATCTCGCTTACATACCAATTGATTTCTCCAGCTTATTTTGATCGCGTTTACGAAAACGTAGTTTACAGTAACGTAAGTATGAAGCATAGACAAAAAAATTGTGATGCGTTTTGTTTTATATTTTTTTTATATTAATTTATTTATTTCCATGCTACAATTTAATAGAAATTACAACTTAAATTAAAGATAATATTTATTTACACATAAACAATATATTTTGTGACATTTACAATTCCGGCAACGCTTTTAGAACATTTTTTTTCAGTAACGAAACGCATCTGCCCAAACTGTCACGAAGACGTGACGGCTGACGCATTATTATACCCTCAACCATGGAAGTAATAAGTACCTTTGTACAAAGTACTTACTACTTCCATGCCCTCAACCACATATAAAAGAGGTTAGAATGGCTATAATGCGCCGTTTCTATGAGAACCAGTGTCGCCTAATCCGCCCCACCTTTCACCGTTACCACACATTTGCCATAATGAGTACGAAGCTTCGCACATTCTTGCAATTTCCAATCTAGCCAATCATAGCGCCACGTCATCACGCAATTTCAAACTGAACCAATCATACGCAAGCACGCAATCGATGTACAATTAGTGTGATTGTGTTTGTAAACTACGCTAGTGCTTGACTAAACTTTAAATTACTTAATTATCGATATTGAATTTTGTTATTAAACAATAACATAATTCAAACAACAATACTGTTACATACAAAAGTGATATAGTAAAATGGAAAATAAAACAAAGTACATTTATTACAATCTTATATTTATTGACCTTGGAACAAGATATATTTATTAAGAAGTTGTCGCTTGGTTTGTTTTTCTAAAGAATTTTTTAGTAAAAAGTGTAAGCGAATGTTTAAATATTTCTCAATAACGACTTTAGTTAGATCCGTTGCATGGTTCGATGTTGGGAATTCACCATACATACATACATATATTGCAAGTTAAATAAAAGCTTGTTATAATAATAATTATTCGCATTACTTAATTTAGTCTTTCCACATTAACATTAATTTATAACATTTATAAATATATGACTTTGAAAGACGATATCGATAAATATCGTCTCTCACTACGCCCAGCACTAGAGCTAATGCCACGTTGTTGCCGCGCACTCCACTACGTGGTACGTTTGACGTTGCATAAATAACGAACGCATGCAGACAGCAATGTATATTTTTTGGAGAAAAAAATATATTTTAATGACCTTTGAAAGATTTTCACTAAAATATCGTATTTACTAGAGGTTTTTTTACTTACCGATGATAAGAAACGCATCCTTTGTTTATATTAAGCTCTTGGCTTCTCGCTCGACAAGTAATTACCGCACATGAAGGCATTTTCGTACAATTTTGTAGCAGCGCTTCACAATACTTACTCCGCTAGAGTTCGCGAGCGACTAAACAGCGCGGTCACGTGTTTTTGTAAAGATACGAGCGGTCGCTCGCATGCTTGGCGCGCCGGCCCCGCTCACAACTCCTTTCTAACCTCTTTTATATGTTCTGTGCAGGGCTTGCTAACCTGGTTAAAATTCTAAACCAGCTCACTCGATGCGCCATGCATTTAAAAAAGAGCGTTTTAAATCAGTTACGGTTGAGCAAAACCATATATTATTTCTGGTTATGTTCAAAGCGCGATATCATTTCAGTTCCTGTTCAAAATACCGGAAAGACCCAAAACATTTCGCTCTTTTCGACGATCGTGTTCTATCTCGCTCTAACTATGATTATTTCTCACTCTCGCTTGATATAAATCTAACCAATCTACACGTTGAGACTTGCAAATGCGTAAGTGAGATAAAACGATGAGCGATATACCCGTCCTTGTCACTCGCCCGTGCGGGATTAACCAGGTAATTTCCGCTCGCGAGACCGATTCAAAAGGGTTTTCACTCCGATCGTAATGGCCCGAGCGTTACTGCGTAACCAGGTCAAAACACTTATTTTTTAGGTATTTTATTAACCGGTTTCAAGCCCTGGTTCTGTGATGAAAACGCACACATTCACGTGTTCACGGATGTACAGTTTCATTTATAGTAGTAGTAGGTATATAAGGCGCCCCGTTTGACCCGTTTCTATGAAGTGTCCTCCCTGTGCTTTGGGGCTAACTCAATCTGTGTGATTTGTCCTAGAATCTTTGCATAATCTTGGGTAATATCTTACAGGCTGGCAGCAGCGTTATCCGCCATATTGTTTTACATGGCGACCACATCAGGCCACGTTGGCGATGGCCCCATATGGCAATTGCTAATTGATGAACAGAGAGTGTGTGTCGACAGCTGGTGGTCCAATCTACTGATGCTGGGCAATGTCATCCATATGGATAAATTGGTAAGATTAACTATCATCAACCTATATAAATAACCAACCTATATTTATGTAGTACTAGTTTTTGCTTTTTCCCGGGATGAAAGGTACCCTATGTCCTTCTCCGTACTTCCAGCTATGTATATGCGAAATTTCAGGAGGATTGGTTTAGTAGATAAAGCGTGAAAAGGTAACAAACAAACTTGCTTTCGCATTTATAATATTAGTTAGGATATTTTTTGTGGTATTTATACATACCTACTTAGTCATTTTGTGCACCCATGCCATACTTATTTCTGTTTATCCCGAAGGTTGACTGGTAGAGAATGCTATTAGCGTTAAGTCCGCCTTTTATACCATTGTATTATATTGGTCTAATAAAGTTTTAAATAAATAAACTCTTCCATCACTGAGTGACTGACAGACAAAAACACAGTCGCAACTATTGGACGTAGGAAGCTGAAATTTGGCCTACGCCTTGGGCCTACGCTCTTGAGGTGCTTTATAACTTTTAATATATTCTTTCTCAGTTTTTAATTTATTTTTAGTTAGATTGGCTGACTGTTTTGTTTACTAGTGTGTATACGGCTACTGCCACTAGTTGGCGGTAGTCGTAAAAGTCATGTCAGATGCCTTTAGGCGACTTGAATAAAATCTGACACCAGTGTTAAAAATAACACGCTCGATAAGAAGAAGTAGATTAAGTAGGTATTTATTTTTTTCTTATTTTCAGTGTAACCTTTCAACATGGTACGTGCCCTGTGACTATCAACTTTGTGTGTTGGCTACCATGCTGTTCTTGATCTACAGAAAAAACAATAAACTTGGGAAAATAGCCTATTGTATCTTTTTGGCATTGTCTATGATAATTCCTAGCGTAATTACCTATATCAACGATTATCCAGTTACTACATTTTATGGAATTGAGTACGTATTTTTATTTTATTTTTCTAGTATTGATAATCAATCAATCTATATACTTATATAAAAATCTTCCGTCACTACTGACTGAGTGACTGACAGACAACGTACAGCCAAAACTACTGAGAGTAGTTGAAACTGAAATTTGGCAGGTACTCGTAGGTTCCTTTGGGAGTGTAGAAAAGCACCAAGAGAAGATTTTCCGAAATTCCCACGGAAACAAAGTCCCTAAAAATGTTATTAGGCATCATTTTGACAATCGTGACTAGAGATGGGTTAAGGACTGAGTATTTATCCAAGGATGAGTAAATACTCATAAATATCCATTTCTACTGAGTTTTTATCCTTAATCGACAGTAAATATTTTTTAATGAGTTAGTCTCATAAATTGAATTGGAACTGTGAATTTACATAATTATAAAGGATATAGAACTTATTGGGGTGATTAATTAATAAGTACTTAATGGAAAAGTACCAAAATTGCAATGTATTTATTCTAAATCCACAAATTCTGTCAATAATCGTCTGTAGGATTACCCTTTTAACTACTTATGTGGTAGGACTGTGTTTTTTAGGGTTCCGTACCCAAAGAGTAAAAACGGGACCCATTACTAAGACTCCGCTGTCCGTCCGTCTGTCTGTTACCAGGCTGTATCTCATGAACTGTGATAGCTTGACAGTTGAAATTTTCACAAATGATGTGTTTCTGTTGTCGCTATAACAACAAATACTAAAAAGAATAAAATAAATTTGGGGGAAACCCCCAAATTTATTTTACTAAATTTGGGGGGGAACCCCCCAAATTTATTTTACAACAAACGTGTTTTTGTTTTTGCCGTTTTTTGCTATATTTTTTAATGTTGTATAGATAATGGTATAGGATAGGACCCTTCGTGCGCGAGTCCGACTCGTACTTGGCCGGTTTCATTGTTACTTGTAACAACACGCGTACCTCACTTGAAAACGACAGTTGGCTGGCTCTCACCAGTCCTAGAAAGTGCACGCGATAGTTATTGAAGGACTGGACTTAACCTTAATGTTTATAGTTAACCTTTTAATGTAACCCGACGACGAGAACAATAAATGTACCGCGGCTAGTACTTAGAATTTTAATGTTTAGTACAGCTCCTTGTCCTAAAAAAAATCGATTTTATGGTCCTATCCAAAAGAAAGCATGAAACTTGGCATAAATGTAGCTTTCATATATGTATTTTAACATTGATATGGAAACACGTCGAGAAATTATTGTTTCCCACCCTTTCCTTCCCCCATTATATATCCCAAATCGTGGTTTTTCTATTTTATATGAAAACGGTAAAAGCTACGCAAAAACTGTCGAGGACCAATAAGTTCTTCATTAAATTCTCTATAATATTGCCTTTGGATGTATGTTGATAGGAGTTCTCTCTCTCAGCCGAAAGACGTCCACTGCTGGACAAAGGCCTCCCCCAAGGAATTCCACAATACCGGTCCTGCGCTGCCCGCATCCTTGCGCGTCCTGCGACCGTCACCAGGTCGTCGGTCCACCGAGTGGGAGGCCTGCCAACACTACGTTTTCTGGTTCGTGGTCGCCACTCGAGAACTTTTCTACCCCAACGGCTATCTGTTCTACGTGCTATGTGCCCCGCCCACTGCCACTTAAGTTTGGCGATTCTGCGGGCTATGTACGGTTACTTTAGTTTTCCTACGGATCTCCTCATTTCTGTTTGGATCACGCAGGGAAACTCCGAGCATAGCGCGCTCCATCGCCCTTTGATTGACCTTGAGCCTTCTTATGAGGCCCATAGTAAGCGACCACGTCTCTGTTCCGTATGTCATTACTGGCAACACACACTGGTCAAACCCTAGGCTTGAGACATTGCGGTATTTTGGACGAGAAGATATCGCGAAGCTTCCCGAACGCTGCCCAGCCGAGTTGGATTCAACGATTGACCTCTTTCTCAAAGTTGGACTTAACTATTGTAACTGAACTGTTTGTCCCAGGTATACATAATTGTCAACAACTTCGAGTGTAGAGTCTCCAACCTTCAGAGGAGTGGATGCGACACGGATATTAAACATAATTTTCGTCTTGTCCATGTTCATTTTTAGACCCACTTGTTGAGAGGCTCTACAGAGGCCATCGAGCACTGTGCCTAGGTCTTCCAAGGTCTCAGCAATGACTACGATATCGTCAGCGAATCGAAGGTGAGTGATGTACTCGCCATTGATATTGATACCGAGTCCGCTCCAGTCCAGAAGCTTGAAAACATCTTCCAGGGCGGCAGTGAGCAGTTTCGGAGATATCACGTCTCCCTGTCTCACCCCTGGCTGCAACTGGATAGGTTTCGAGCCTTGATCCTGGAGACGGACCGACATGGTGGCGTTTTCATACAAACACTTCAGCGCTTCGATATATTGATAGTCAATTTGACACCGTTGGAGAGACTGTAGCACAGCCCAGGTCTCGATCGAATCGAAGGCTTTCTCGTAGTCCACAAACGCCAAGCATAATGGCTGATTATACTCTGCAGTCTTCTGTATAATCTGCCGCAGCGTATGTATGTGGTCCACGGTACTAAAGCCTTTTCGTGAATAAGGACTTGATATGACTTACAGTTTACAAAATATACCCATGCTAAAATACATTTTTTCTTTAAATACGACTACTGCACGGCCGTAGAAGTGCCGGAACACTTTTTGGGTACAATCTGAATGGATCGTTTGAATGTAAAATGTGTTTTTACTGAATAAATGATTTTGTATTTTTTCTTTTTACACGACTGACCAAAAAAGGAGTGTTATGTTTTCAGGGTTCATGTATGTATGTATGTAATTTCTTTATTCCACCATAAGTCCTGAACGGCTTAACAGATTTTGATGTGAGAGGTATTGTTAGATTCCTTGCATAAGCCCGAATGACATAGGCTATGTAAGTTGTCAGTCGTGTTTTTTATTTTTAAATAATTAGCTTGTTAAACTTTGTTGGCGATGGTAACATATGTCGACACTATATCAGAAATCGAATGCTGTCCGTGATATTAAATACGAAATTCTACCAAGACCGTGCAGTAATAGTAAAAGTTCGCATTAAAAAAACATTCTTGTAGCATAGGCATATTTTGTAAACTATAAGTCCTATCAACATGCATCCAAAGGCAATAGATATAAAGAATTTAATGAATAACTATTGGTCTTTGACAGTTTTTGCGTAGCTTTTGCCGTTTTCATAAAAAGTAAGCTAGTAATAGAATTGTAATGTTTAAGTAGTTAACCTTTTATTCTAACCCGACGAGTACAATTAATGTATCTCGGCCAGTACCTACTAAGAATTTTTAACATTCAAGTTAACTTTTTATTTTTACCAGAAAAGAACATTCATTGTTCTGATGATCCCATTTTCAGTGCTAAAAATGAAAGGTTAACTTAAATAAAGTATTAAATTAGGGCTCCATTGCATACAAAAGTTTATACTCATGCTTTTGGATAAATACTCAGTAAGAATGAGTAAAAACGGATAAATGCTCATATTTATCATTCTTACCCAGTAAATACTATTTAGTATTTACTGACCGCCCATCTCTAATCGTGACTAACTTTTATAGTGAAGTTAGCTGCGATCGTCAAATTGACAGTAGCTTTCGCTTACTGCAGCGTACTTTACTGATAGCATTTTAATCAGACCATATCTAATACTAGCTGCAACCTGGGGCTTCGCTCCAAAGGATTTTTTTTGATAAAAAGTACCCTATGTGCTATTTCCGGTATTTTTCCACGCATGTACCAAATTTCATCAAAATCCGTCCAGTAGATTTTGCGTGATTGAGTAACAAACATCCTCACAAATTCACAAACTCACATCCAAACTTTCGCATTTATAAAAAGGTAAAAGCAAAAAAAAAACTTTTTGTATTTTTAGAAAGCTTCTTGTGAATAAACTAGCCCATTAAGCCTGCATCACACGTTTTTAGCCAAAACAGGCGTTACTGAATTGACCCTGGTGCCAAAACTAGATCATTATTCCTAACTAATATTATAAAAGCGAAAGTGAGTTTGTTTGTTTGTTTGTTTGTTTGTTGGTTTGTTTGTTTGTTTGTTTGTTTGTTTGTTACCTCTTCACGCTTCATGTACTGAACCAATCTTCCTGAAATTTTGCATACACATAGTTAGAAGTACGGAGATGGACATAGGGTACCTTTCATCCCGGGAAAAAGCACTGATCCCGTGGGAAGAGAAATTCACGCGGGCGAAGCCGCGGGCAAAAGCTAGTTGATAATAAAAATAGTACTATAGGCTTCTCAAATAACTGCTACTACTTATACGAGACAGATAAAAATATTTTGCCTTTTATTTTTGCGTAAATACCTTCCAGAAAACACTAAAAATACGAAAAACAAGGTTCACGGCTTTAACGAAATCATTATGTAAAACACAAATTATAATTTCTACATAATGTTAAATCGCGAGTTTATTAAACTAGCTACAAGTTGCTCGTTTTAGATTTTTGAAAAATAACTAGAAAAAAATATTATATATCGTAACAATTCACTAAGAAATTCCCCATACATTTTTTGTATGGCAATGCCATCGCTCAATATATACGAGTTCCAAGCCCAAGAAAAATCAGTCTGCCGGTAAGAGTCAAGGGGAATCCACGTCGCTCTGCTGCTCGGGAGGCATTTAATTTTCGCGTGTTCATGTATTCACAGACAGCAGAGAGTAATGTAGATCAGAGTTACATATTTATAACTTTTAATCTTTTTAAAATTTATATAGGTACCATTTTCATACTCATGAATGATGGCCGACAATTTTTGATGAAATAGAAATCGTAATAAATCGCAATCATAGAAATCGTAATAAATCGAAATCATAGAAATCGAAATCATAAAAATCTAAATCAAGATCCAAGATGGCGGACAACTTTTTTTTTAATTTTGCGATATGTATATCGTTTCATAAGTTTTTCAGTGCGCTGATTACGAAAATAACATTTATTTTGAGATCCAAGATGGCGGACAACTTTTTTTTTCAATTTTACAATATGGGTATGTTTTTATAGGTTTTTCGGTGCGCTAATGACAAAAATAACATTTATTTTGAGATCCAAGATGGCGGGCAGTTTTTTTTTTTCAAGTTTACAATATGGGTATGGTTATATAGGTTTTTGGGGACGCTGATGACGAAAATAACATTTATTTTGAGATCCAAGATGGAGGACAGTTTTTTATTTTATTTTACAATATGGGTATCGTTTTCTAGGTTTTTGGGGACGCTGATGACGAAAATAACATTTATTTTGAGATCCAAGATGGCGGATAATTTTTTTTTTTTTTTTACAATATGGGTATCATTTTATAGGTTTTTGGGGACGCTGATGGATCTCAAAATAAATGTTATTTTCGTCATCAGCGTCCCCAAAAACATAGAAAACGATACCCATATTGTAAAATAAAATAAAAAACTGTCCTCCATCTTGGATCTCAAAATAAATGTTATTTTCGTCATCAGCGTCCCCAAAAACCTATATAACCATACCCATATATTAAACTTGAAAAAAAAACTGCCGGCCATCTTGGATCTCAAAATAAATGTTATTTTTGTCATTAGCGCACCGAAAAACCTATAAAAACATACCCATATTGTAAAATTGAAAAAAAAAGTTGTCCGCCATCTTGGATCTCAAAATAAATGTTATTTTCGTCATCAGCGTCCCCAAAAACCTACAACATGTTAACCATATTGCAAAATTGAAAAAAAAAATTGTCCTCCATCTTGGATCTCAAAATAAATGTTATTTTTGTCATCAGCGCATCGAAATACCTATATAACCATACCCATATTGTAAACTTGAAAAAAAGTTGTCCGCCATCTTGGATCTCAAAATAAATGTTATTTTTGTCATCAGCGCACCGAAAAACCTATATAACCATACCCATATTGTAAACGTGAAAAAAAGTTGTCCGCCATCTTGGATTCCAAAATAAATGTTATTTTCGTAATCAGCGCACTGAAACACTTATAAAACAATACCCATATTGCAAAATTAAAAAAAAGTTGTCCGCCATCTTGGATCCAAAAATACTATTTTTGTAAACCTCATCCCGAAAAATTGGCCTTCATGGGATGCCAGGCAGATGTTTAACATCTTAGCATCCTGGCACGACGGTCATGCTATTTTCTGTCGCGGCATTCGTGTCCATTTTACTGCCAAGTCGCGCCAAGTATGTTTTACATAAGAAAATGGTCGTAATTTTATTTTTAGTATTCATTACCGTAAAGCAAGAAAAAAAATATATATAGGTACCTACAAATCCTTTGCCGGATCCCTGTCACTTATTACTTCGGGTTGGCGGCAATCTCACGTCGATGTGTGCGTGTGACTTGCACACAGCCAGCTGAGGTCTATCAAATACCTAAACTCGGTCGGGCGCGCGGACGTGATACACTCTTTTATTTTAAATCGAAAGTTCGAAAGAAGGAAAAAAAACAAGTTTTGAGTGGTGATTTGTCCATAAAAATGCCATGTAACATACCATTAAAGGCTCCGACACTGATGACGGGACATATTATATAGTGTAGAATAATATTAGTAGGATAGTAGGATGTTGTTTCAGTCTAACAGGTTCATAATTTCAGATCATTAGCGCAGCTGCTCAATAGGAGAGACTTCATATGGTGGGATATCTACGTCCCTAGCTACTGCCGCGCCGGACCCTTCGTTGTAGGGATAGCGATGGGCTACACCATGTACACATACAAACCTGAACACCATCGGAAGCTGCTCGGAAGGGTGAGTATACTGTTTGCCTCAACCTTTCTAACCTGGTAGAGGCTGAGACCGACCCTTCGTGGTAGGGATAGCGATGGGCTACACCTTGTACACATACAAACCTGAACACCATCGGAAGCTGCTCGGAAGGGTGAGTATACTGTTTGCCTCAACCTTTCTAACCTGGTAGAGGCTGAGACCGACCCTTCGTGGTAGGGATAGCGATGGGCTACACCTTGTACACATACAAACCTGAACACCATCGGAAGCTGCTCGGAAGGGTGAGTATACTGTTTGCCTCAACCTTTCTAACCTGGTAGAGGCTGAGAGCGACCCTTCGTGGTAGGGATAGCGATGGGCTACACCATGTACACATACAAACCTGAACACCATCGGAAGCTGCTCGGAAGGGTGAGTATACTGTTTACCTCAACCTTTCTAACCTGGTAGAGGCTGAGAGCGACCCTTCGTGGTAGGGATTGCGATGGGCTACACCATGTACACATACAAACCTGAACACCATCGGAAGGTGCTGGGAAGGGTGAGTATACTGTTTGCCTCAACCTTTCTAACCTGGTAGAGGCTGAGAGCGACCCTTCGTTGTAGGGATAGCGATGGGCTACACCATGTACACATATAAACCTGAACACCATCGGAAGCTGCTCGGAAGGGTGAGTGTACTGTTTACTACGTGTAGCCCTTCTCAGTACTTCTAACTATGTGTATTAGAAGTACTGAGAAGGGCTACTGTGAAGGAAGGGAAGGGGTACTGTGATTTTTACCTTTCATCCCGGTAAAAATCACAGTAGTAAACAGTACACTCACCCTTCCGAGCAGCTTCCGATGGTGTTCAGGTTTATATGTGTACATTGTGTATGTATATTTTCTTCTTACTGTGATTTGTTTGTATAACTTCTTCTTATAATAGTATATACCATCCTATTTTATATATAAAGCATGTATAGCATTATTCTATTATTTGTTCTAAGCAAAATAAACTTCTTTATTTTTTTTTAACTTTCCACCCACTAGCAGCAACTTATTATCAGAATAGCGTAGTTGGTTACAAAATTATTATTACTTTAGATTTAAGTCTTATTTTTACAAACTATTTTATTTTGTAACTGTTTGTTGTTCCGTAATAAATAAACAAATAAAAAAAATTCATCCAATAGTTTTTGCGTGATGTGCGTACAAACATACAGACAGTTTCGGCTTCCATCGGCCCTATATAGAGCCCTTATAATTATTTTTCTTAAATATCTACTATACAGACATAGACCAGTTACAGTCTTAATCTATCTATAACTTTCTTCTTTCTTTTTTCTTTCTATTTTTTTTTCTTTTTTTTTATCTTTGGGTTATATATATATATATGTGCAGAGCAACTACGCTCTGCTGCCAGAAAATGTGGCAGAGAGACTCCGGACAAACGAAGCGGCGGGAAGAATTCTGTACCGGAACTTCACCGGGAAAAAACCACCGGTAAAAATAAGTACCGGGAAAAAATCTCCACGCGGCACCACGTTTGCCCGACTAAAACCTAACTAACTTAACGCAGTCTGCTACCACCGTAGCTTATGAAGGGAGCTACAGGGCCCTATATGATAACCTAACCTATAAATTAATTACAATTGAACACTTACCAAACTAAATCTTCTTTCTCTTCGGATCCAAACTTGAGTGTCTTCGGGAAGGGGGAATTCCTAATCACCCTACCTAACCCTTGAGATCTCAATTCCCCAGAACAACTAAATAGATTTCTTCCCGTAGTTTCACTCGGGAACAGCCAGATGTGAACAGCCAGCCACGTTTCACCTCTCACAAGAAAAAGTCACAATAACAGAGTTTTTCACAAACACAAATTCAATAGTTATTTAACAAACAGGAAATTCACAATTATCACTCAAACTAAACAACAAGCAAAAGACGCGAGACCGCTCCGCGTATTAAAATCAAACCGATATCGTCCTGGACAATGCAATGGCGGACCACACGCGACGCCATCCACGCTAGCAGTGTGAGAACCCCAAAACGCCTGGCGGCGATAACAGGAAACGCCTGCGTTTAGTTTTACCCAATATATTACAAACATCCCCCGTCCCGGTCTGAGAAGCAGACCGCTAGCTTACTCTACGGGAAGGCGGGCGAGAGAGGTCACACCTCTCCTTAAAATCGAACCGTCGACCAACACCTCAGCCACACGCGGAGTGCCATCTCCGCCAAGAATCAAACGTAATATGCGAGCTCGTCGCCAAAGCAATGAGGGCAAATTTGCCTCTTTTAACAATACTAAATCACCCTCCCTGGGAGGCTCAGTCCTGTCTGTCCACTTCACTCTTTGCTGCAGCAAATGCAAATATTCAAGCGACCAGCGACGCCAAAAGTCCTGGCTCATTTGCTGCAACATTTGAAAACGCGACAACCGATATACGCGTTCATCCTTCCACGGGTATTCGGGCAGGGCATTCAACGGCCCTCCCACCAAAAAATGACCAGGGGTGAGAGCTTCCAAGTCATTTGGATCTGGAGATAGCGGACAGAGAGGACGAGAGTTGAGGACCGCCTCAACTTTACAAAACACTGTGGCCAGCTCTTCAAAAGTTAGAGCCGTTTCTCCGATAATGCGGCGGAGGTGGGTCTTTGCGGATTTCACAGCCGCTTCAAAAATCCCTCCCCAATGGGGGCAACTTGGGGGACTAAACTTCCAGGTTATTCCCCTTTGGGCAGCAATTTGACTTAAACTAGTACAATTGTTATCAATAAACACAGAAACATCCTTAAGATAATTTACAGTTCCTTTATAGTTTGTGCCATTGTCAGACCTAATAAGGGAAGGTAGACCTCGACGCGAAACAAAGCGATCCAACGCGGCGACGAAGGCCTCCGTAGTCAGAGCCGATACCACCTCCAAATGGACAGCCTTGGTGGCCAAACAAACAAATACACACAAATAGCCCTTCACAATACGGGCATTACGAAAGGGAGAAGCCTTGATCGAAAAGGGACCGGCAAAATCGGTTCCAACGCCGTCAAACGGTCTCGAAGGTCGGATTCGATCAGCGGGCAAATCACCCATCTGTGGTTGCATCGTGGATGCCTTCAACCTATAACATGCAATACATCGAAACAGAACGCTACGGATTGCTCTTCGGGCAGACAAAATCCAAAACTCGCGTTGCAAAATAGCCAACAAAGCATTGCACCCAGCATGGGCGTTACGAATGTGTCGATCAGACACCAAAAAGCTGCACCAAGGGTCCGCCCTTGGGCAACAACAGAGGATGGCGAGTCTCATATGGAAGATCCGCCTTCCGGAGCCTGCCTCCAACCCGAAGAAGCCCATCCGAGTCGATGTACGGGTTCAAACGAGCGACCGCGCCCTTCAACTTAGCGCGTGCGTCGCGCAAGATACGAAGCTCTGACTCAAACCGTCCGGTCTGCACGACACGGACCCAATGCAACAATGCGCTCCGGCGCTCTTCTGCACCTGCAATCGGCTCCAACCGCTTTGCCTGTGGGTTTCTACAATTATGTATGAAACGCTTAATCCAACTGGTAACACCCAGATGCTTATCCAAACTGCTATACCGAGCAAGTAGCCAATCCGGCTCCGACGTCGTCTCAGCGACTACAGCATGTACACGGAGCCCAGTCAAACTCAAAGAAGTAACATCTGTCTGACAGACAGGCCAAGAAGTTTCTGATCCCATCAGCCACTCTGGACCCCACCAGAGCGGGTGTGACACCAATTCTGGTGCCGTACAACCTCGGGAAGCACAGTCCGCTGGGTTAAGCTCTCCCGGCACATGTCTCCATGTTATATCAATTCCGATATTCTGGATTTGGGAAACCCGATTTCCCACAAAAACCTCCAAGGTATGTGGGGCCGCGCGCAACCATGCAAGCGCGACCTGGCTATCCGACCAGGCGAAGATGTCCCGTATCTCGACCGTGGCCGCCAGCTCACATGCAACGTGATGCAACAATTTAGAGAGAAGGTGAGCTCCGCTCAACTCAAGCTTGGGAATAGTCAGCCTAGTCCTGATGGGGGCGACCTTGCTCTTCCCTAACAAAAGCGAGACATTGACCCGGCCATCGGCGTCAACTGTCCGCATATAGACTGACGCGGCGTAGCCTCGCTCCGACGCGTCACAAAAGCCATGCAGGCTGGCTCGATATTTCCCGGGGGCAATATTCGACGAGGCAAGGCAATCCGATTGACTTCCTTAATCGATGAAAACAACTCGAGCCAATCATCCAATGGAGAGCCAAACAGCGGCTCGTCCCACGAGACGCCCAAAGTCCAAAGTCTCTGAAGAAGACACTTCGCAGAGAATATTACTGGACTGATCCAACCGCTTGGATCAAACATACGAGCTATTACTGACAACACCGTTCTCTTAGTCCAGACTTTTGGTATTTCCAAGTCCACTTGGAATGTGAAAATATCGGTTAGCGGCTGGTACTGCATGCCCAGCACCGCTATCCTGTTGGGATCATCTACATCCTCAAACAGGTGAGGGTTCTGTTGGTGATCCTCCGGGATCCCTTCTAGAACTCTAGGCTCATTGGACAACCACTTACGTAGCTCGTAGCCACCGTCTTCAATATTTCAATCAATTCATCCCGCAGTAGGAGGGCCTCCTCAATACTTTGGGCTCCGGTGCACACGTCATCAACATACAAGTCACGTGACAGCACGGAAGCCCCACGGGGAAAGCGGATCCGTTCCCGCTCTGCCAATTCAAGCAATGATCTGATGGCGATATAGGGACTAGATTTCAAACCATACGTGTTTGTGTTGAGTTCATACACCGTCACAGGATCCTCAGGGCGCTCACGCCAGAGTATCAACTGGAATCGCCTGTCCTCAGGATGTATGACTGTCTGGCGGAACATCATCCGGATGTCCGCGCCAAAAACCACTTGATGTCTTCTAAAGTTCAAGATGATGTCAATTATGTCCCTATGCAATTTGGGACCTGAATGCAAACATAGATTCAACGAAACTCCGTTCGAAGTGGGTGCGGACCCATCAAAGACAGTCCGCAACTTGCCCGTTGAGGCCTTCACCACCGCGTGGTGGGGCAAAAATAATGCTCAGTTGAGCTCCAATCAACTCGAGCCGGAGACATGTGACCCAAATCCTCGTACTCGCGCATAAATTCAATATATTTATCGCGAAGTACGTGGTCACGCTGCATGCGTCGCTCCATGGACAGCAGTCGTTTCTCCGCAAGCGCCCTACTTTGCCCTAGGCTAGGACGAGAGGCAACAAAGGGTAACCTAGTTACAAACCGACCGGAGGAGCAACCTCTCCGTGGTCGATCGAAAAAGGGCTTCGCACTCAGCGTGTTCCGGATCCATCCTGGAACTCATAGGTGGCTCCTCCACCTCCCAAAACCTTTGCATGGTCTTGGCCAAGGACGCAGATGCGACAACCGGTGGCTCCTCCGCGGTGCCATTATCAAACACAGGGCCCATCAGGGCAAAACCAAAAATCGTAGACACTGCCATCAGTGAAGACGAACCCAGAGCCTTCTGTGTACCCAACAAAATCCAACCCAATACGTCCGAGCCCAGGAGCAAGTCCACTGGGCCGGGATGAAAGACAAAGGGGTCGGCCAAATCCAGACCCGAAACCAAAGACAACACACCCGGCGGTATGTCTGTCGAGGGGTGCCAACCCGCAATGGTATCCATTACCATAGCCGAAGTCGTGATCCTCATTGTGGAGGACTTCAGCGAAGAAAAGGTGACAAGTGTCTGGCCCGTCAGACACTTCACTTGTATGCCACCAACTCCAAGAAGTGGCACAGGCGAGTCTTCCACGACTAAACCTAACTGGCGTGCCACTCGAGTGGTAACCAAACTGCTTTGAGCCCCTGAGTCCAACAGAGCTCTCAAATTAATGGCTTCCCCCCACGACCCCATACGCGGACCACCGCGGTAGGGAGCAGAACCGTCCGCGGCTCTGTCCCAGCAAGGGAGCAAGCTAGTTACGGGCTCCCCACTCTCTCCAAACCAGGGGGGCGCCACTGACCCGGATAGTATGGCGGGCGAGTGCACATCCCCATCTGAGGGGGGCATAACCCGCGGCCCGGCCATACATATGGTACGGCGGGTGGTACTCCAGCCGTGGGTACTCGTGCAGCGGCGGAGAAAACCGCTGCGGCTGCATGTGTTGGGCATTGGTAACCCGCGTGGAGGGGGTGTCCCCACTCTCACGTCCGATCTAGGGCCCCCGCCCATGGGTGCCCTATCCGGGGCCTGGCCAGCTACATACTGGCCATGACCTTGGGGCGCGTGGTCCCGGTCCGCCAAGACCCGCGCCGGTACGCGACCCCCCTCCCGAGGGGGGGTGCGACGAGCGAAGCCGCGTCCTCCGTCCGGTGGTGGAGGGCTTCGCGCAGGAGCGCCCCCGCCCATAGGGGACCCCTGCCTCAACAACCGGGGGCCATCCCCGTTCCGGTTCATGCAGAGCATCACGTGGTGCAGCCCACGGCATGCACTGCATGGTATGGCTCTGGGACAGTCACGTGCATAGTGACTGCCCAAACAGTAAAAGCAAAGTTCATGCCGCCTTGCCATGCGGCGCCGATCTTGTACTGGCAGTCTCTGCCAGTCCCTGCATTGCAGCAGGCTGTGGCCCATCCGGCCACATTGCAGGCAGTCCGCGTCCCCCGCGACTGCTGCCGTGTGTGCAACCCGCACACCAGCTCCACGCGGTGGCGGTTGCCGTCCCTGTTGGGGCTTCCCTCGCCATGAGGGTTCCAAGGGCCTACGTTCAGGCGCTCTGGATGGCGCTGAGTCCGTCATGGTATTCTCAGCAGCCCGTGCCTCAAACTCCAAAAACTTCACCAAGTCAGTGAATGTTGGTAGGGTGGTGCTGTCCCGTTCCGCATTCTCGCGCTCAAATCGCGAGCGGATGTCATTGGGTAATTTGCCCAATACAATGTGCACCAGCAAAAAGGACCATTGGTCCACCGGCAGCCCCAGTGTGCGGAGCGCGTTACAGGCCACTGTAACGGGCGTGAGCAACTGCAGGCGCAACTGTGCCCTGTTGGCCACCTTGGGCAGGGCCATCAACTGTGCGGCGTGCGCATCCGCTAACAAACGTAAGTTTTGGTAGCGGGAGTTCAATAACTCCCAAGCCGTATCGTACTGGTCATCCTCCACCCGGAGGTGCTGGATGAGCGACCGCGCTTCATCCTCAAGAGTGGAGAGGAGGTAGGCCATCTTCTGGGCCTTCGACAAATCCTGTCGTGCTACGACCAGGGACTCAAACATATTTTTATATGCTACCCACTCCTCCATCCTACCCCCAAAGTGGGACAGCTGAAGGGTGGGGAGCCGACCAGTAACCGCTGGTCCTTCCTGTCTAACAGGTGTGCGAGGGGCTGGTCCGCCAGCCTGTCTCGCCCTTATTGCGGTCACCGCCTCCGCGATATCATCGTGCAGACTCAGGATCTGGTCCATGTCCGCCATGTGACCTGCGTAGGCCTCCGGGGCAAGTTCGGCTTCGGTAAGCACCACCATGGCCGCTTCCGCGCTAATCAATCGTGAGTGGAGGTGATCCGCTCTTAGCAGTATGGCGCCCTCCCTGTCCTTCCGGGACAGGAGTCCTCCGGCCGTCACAAACCATCTCAATTCGTTGGCGAGTGTCGCCCTAGCATTGGAGGCCTTCGCCATCGCGTCAAGTCACAAACAAAAAATAACAAAAGGTAAATAAAAAACAACAAAATCAAGCAACTACACGAAGAACCGCGGTAGGTATGAGAATGGCACAAACCCGGAACGCACGGTACAAACCGCAAACAAATACAAAAAAGGTTACAAATATTCTTATACAAACAAACTAAGAAAGATCTAATAATTTTTACAAACAATTAATTATTTTTTACAAACGAACAAATAGAGGGTAGATAAACTACGCTCTGCTACCAGAAAATGTGCAGAGCAACTACGGTCTGCTGCCAGAAAATGTGGCAGCGAGAATCCGGACAAACGAAGCGGCGGGAAGAATTCTGTACCGGAACTTCACCGGGAAAAAACCACCGGTAAAAATAAGTACCGGGAAAAAATCTCCACGCGGCACCACGTTTGCCCGACTAAAACCTAACTAACTTAACGCAGTCTGCTACCACCGTAGCTTATGAAGGGAGCTACAGGGCCCTATATGATAACCTAACCTATAAATTAACTACAATTGAACACTTACCAAATTAAATCTTCTTTCTCTTCGGATCCAAACTTGAGTGTCTTCGGGAAGGGGGAATTCCTAATCACCCTACCTAACCCTTGAGATCTCAATTCCCCAGAACAACTAAATAGATTTCTTCCCGTAGTTTCACTCGGGAACAGCCAGATGTGAACAGCCAGCCACGTTTCACCTCTCACAAGAAAAAGTCACAATAACAGAGTTTTTCACAAACACAAATTCAATAGTTATTTAACAAACAGGAAATTCACAGTTATCACTCAAACTAAACAACAAGCAAAAGACGCGAGACCGCTCCGCGTATTAAAATCAAACCGATATCGCCCTGGACAATGCAATGGCGGACCACACGCGACGCCATCCACGCTAGCAGTGTGAGAACCCCAAAACGCCTGGCGGCGATAACAGGAAACGCCTGCGTTTAGTTTTACCCAATATATTACAAACAATATATATATATATAACCCAAAGGTGACTGAATGACTGACTGACATAGTGATCTATCAACGCACAGCCCAAACCACTGGACGGATCGGGCTGAAATTTGGCATGCAGGTAGATGTAATGACGTAGGCATCCGCTAAGAAAGGATTGACGCGAGCGAAGCCGCGGGCGCCAGCTAGTTATTGTATATACATGTATATATATGTATATATACATCATCATCATTATACCATGTATATTGAATTGATGATGATAATAAAAAAAAACATTCTCGTTCCAGGTACCATCATATCTAGTACTTATTTCCAATGGTATCCTCTTGTTTGGTATCTTCGCGTACGGCCTCCACTACTACTTGGTTCATGAGCCGGTTGGTGCTGCCATCTATGCGGGCGTCAACAGAACTGTTTGGGGGGTAGCTGTGTGCGTCGTCATTGGCGTTGCGGAGTACGGGGACCTTCGTAAGTACATGTGTAGTATGAATTGAGCATTTTATAAAAAAATATTTTTTGCAGTCTTTATTTTTCCCTTTCAGAGCAGTTATACAAGCATGAACCCGGGACTATGATCCCGTAGGAATTTCGGAAAATCCTCTCTTAGTGCTCCCTAAAAATTAAAAAATAACCCCTCTGGCATGATTTATTCATTTATTTATTTATTCATAAAGATACATCCAAAATCAAAGATACTCGTAGGCGACCGAGACTGTTTCATAAGTTTCTTTCGGCATTTCTTCTCAGCAGTGGGCGTTCCGAAATGCTAGTAGTTTGTAGCTTTGAGACATAATACACTATATAGGTAATTAGTTTTCGACGTCAAAAAGAGCCTTCTTTGAAGGCCAAGTTTCAATAAAAAAATTCTGATTTCCTATACTTTCCAAGGCACCTACATGCCAAATTTCAGCTTCCTACTCTCAGTAGTTTTGGCCGTGCGTTGTCTATCAGTAACTTAGTAACGGAATAAATTATTATATTGATATGCGAATTTTTTTTAGTTATTAAGTTTCACATATCTGTTATCTGTCATTTGGTTGCGTTTACCTATATATGTATCCTACTAATATTATAAATGCGAAAGATTGGATGTGAATTTGTGAGGATGTTTGTTACTCAATCACGCAAAATCTACTAGACGGATTTCGATGAAATTTGGTATGCGGGTAGAAAAATACCGGAAATAGTACATAGCGTACTTTTTTACGTATCCCGAAATAACCACGGGAGCGACGAGCTGAGGCGCGGCTAGTTTGTAAAAAAATATAGTATCGTTAAGTTAGTATCCCATAACACAGGTCTCAAACTTACTTTGGGCACAGAATTAATATTAGTACTACGTCACAGAATTAATATAAGTACTACGTACAGAAAGGAAACTCCCTGCCCCTCCCGCAATATGGCACCCCTCCGCTCCTTCCGCACTTCTCCCCCGTCCTTGTGTAACTGTGGGACGTTCGACTATGAAAACGCACACATTGACGTGTTACTGACGTGTTCACGGATATACAGTTTCATTTGTAGTAGTAGTAGGCATATTTGACGCGCCGTTTCTATGAAGCGCCCGCCCTGTGCTTTGGGTCTAACTCAATCTGTGTGATTTGTTCGTATATATTTATTTATTACACGACCAAAAAAGAAGTGTTATGTTTTCAGACCAAAAAGGAGTGTTATGTTTTCATGGTTCATGTACGTAAGTATGTATGAACGGCTAAACAGATTTTGATGTGAGAGGTATTGTTGGATTCCTTGCATTCCTCCGAGTGACATAGGCTATGTAAGTTATCAGTCGTGTTTTTTATTTTTAAATAATTAGCTCGTTTTATCTGTTGCAGCTCTCCTGAACCGTGTGTTTGCGTGGTACCCCTTCGCCCCCCTCAGCAAGTTGACATACGGGGTTTACCTCACACACATGCCCGTGTTACAATACCTTTATTTTTCTATACGCACTACTAACACCAAGAACGAATTTAGCGTGGTTAGTATTTTTTACCATTCATTTATCAACAATGCGTAATTTTTAGGGTTCCTTTAAAAAACAGAACCCATATAGGATCATTCGTGCTTCTGTCTATATGTCCGTTGTAAAATAAATAGTTTTGATTTTATTCATGAAAGAAGATGAAATTTGACCTGATCTCTGAAACTACTGAGTAGATTACAGAAAAACCTATAAGGATTGGCATTGTACGGAACCCTTACGCGAGTTCAACTCTCTCTTGGACCGTTTTTGCCCCCGAGCGCCAAGCTCGGAAGTGCATTACTCTCGACTCGTCAAAATAGCGCCAGTTTCGAAACATAAATTGTCTCTAATTTACCATTTTCCCCACTTATGTGAAATTGGCACAGTATATAATTACAGATTTTTTTTATTGCAGATAATGACATTGACAGGACTCATAATGTTCAGTTTGGCAGCTAGTCTGGCGCTGTGGCTGCTAGTTGAGGCTCCTCTCATCAATATCAATAATATGCTGCTGGACAAAACGTAATTATTGCTCCTATTGATATAACTTGTTTTGGGTTTCGGTCTTTTTTAGGAGCCTGGCTGACACTAAAAGAAAATATCTAAACTCAGTTTTTATTTCTTGTCCTATTATGTAAACAATCTTCACAGTACTTTTTTTGAATTTTGTTGAAAATAAATCAAATATTAGGTCAAACCTAAACATTCTAAAGTAAAACATTTATTAGCCATGAAAGTAATTTACTAAAAAGTCTATTTTAATTTATACTCGTATTGTAGTAAAATCATAAAAAGTCATGGTAAGATTGTTTACATGATAGGACAAGTAAGAAAAAATAGACTTTAATGATCTGATGATACTGACCAGTAGATTTAACAGGACAGTATCTTAGAATCCACCGGTTGGTCGCAAAGAAAAAAAAAACATCGAAATCTTTATATAGATCAAGACAGTGGATCTAAGTACAAGGGACATTTTTAAATTAAGTAAAACTTCAGGTAAAAAGACTAAGTAGAACCTTAATTCTCTTTTCTTTCTTTCTAGGTGGAAGATGAAAACTGTAAAATCTAATAGGTTGAATTGTAATGGAGAAATTAACGTGTCTGCAATTTCTAATGGAGTGATTTGCAATGGCGAAAAGAAAGTGTTATAGTTACCTAACAAATAACTCAGAACTGTGGGATAAGTCCGCCATTTTAGGGTTGCCTCTTGTTACTTTTTATTTATTAACAAATATAGCTTTAAGAATGACAACTGCGGGAAATAAAAATAAAACCACTCAATAAGAAAATTAGTTTTTTTAATCATTCGTATTTACAACTTACAGAGCTAAAAATAAAATTATCAACAGTTCAAACACGCACAACATTCGCACAACACATAATGAGAATAAAATAACAAATACACAACAGGTAACAGATAGGTAAACAGTAACAGAATACTCTTTTATCAACACACCTTTAGGAAGAGACAATGGTCATTCAAGATACAGACTTGACATAGGTGAAACCACTTTTGTTAAAGCGAAAAAGTTTCGAAATGTTAATCAAATGAATCATCCCGTTTCCTCTTCCCTAAAGCTTTTATTATGATTATTTGCAGAAAGTATTTAATGCTCTCTGACCTGCAAATCTAAATTAGATCTTGTGGGATCCTTTCTTTGTGTGGATGATAGTTTCGTAAACAGGAACCTTGAATGGAAAAGGTTTTTCTACTCCAACTATTACATGCTTGACAACTTCAAATGGTACCTCCTTTATTTTCGGGACATGGACGGTCTTTTCTACAGGGTACGGCACCGATTTCTCAACGGGAATGGATACTTCTTTGATAATAGGGATAACGACAGCCTTGGGAACAGGTATTTGGATCGGAACGGGATGTGGAACAGGTATGATGACAGGTTGGTTGATTTTGAACTCTACGTTCTTGGGCAGAGGGACTACAACTTCTTTGTAATGTTTGATAGGTTCAGGTGTTTCTTCGTGGACGTGTTGATGGACTGGGTACGCTTGGGCTTTGAAGTCGTGGCCTCCGAAGTTGTGGCCTCCAAAGTCGTGGCCTGAGAAGTCATGGCCTGAGAGACCTGAATACCCGCCCTGATCGCTGCCATAATCTTGGCCCGAGTAGTCACTTGCTTGCAACTGAAAAAAAAAATACATTTTTTGTGATAATCGTTAGATAAACATTGCATAACAAAGAGGAAATCTCAATTTTAGTTGATGATTGTCAGTGGTAAACCACTCAATTAACATTTAGCCAAGACAGTCGTTGTGTGTTTAATTCTACGTAACGATCATAACAATGTAGTAGAACAATAGGTTGCTGTCTTGAATTGGCCTGTTGTTAATATATTCTAAATCTATGATAGGCCTAAAAAAACACCAAATTTCGAATGTACGAGAATATTTAAGGTAGAAATTTGAAAATATCCACAGCGAAAATGATTCTACATTTTTTCAACGCTGTGGTTACTTACCACCAGACGACAATTGAATTTCCGCCAAGCTGTTGAGATAAAAAAAAGAAAAATAAGATGGCGCCGACACGCAACGTCGGTTGCGCTCTGATAGTTTTTATTTTTATTACCTTTCGTTACAATATTGCAAGTTATTCAATGAGTTATGTAAGCCGGAGTATAGAATCATGTGTTATTGGGGCATTAGGCATTGTGGTTATCGATATAGAACGGAAGAAGGAAATGATTTTTCATAATTTCAGACAGGATAGAAAAATAATTTTTGATTTTTAAATTACCGGTACCTTAATTTTTCGATATCTATAGGTATGACGTCTTACCGTTAAACGTTTGAACCCATATGTTCCGGTAGCAAGCCCTGGTATTATTATTCCACGATCCGTCTCCTAATAAATAATATACCGAAGAGAAGTTACAGCCAAGAAAACACCTGGATTCCGTCACAATAAAATTAAATATACCGTCGCTGGCAGCAACAGCCAGTAGCGTTCTTTTACGATGTTCCATATTTTCTGTTTGTAAACCTCCCTTGATTCTTTACGTTTTAACTGTTGTTGTAAAAGATGGTTCCCGTTACGATTTATTAAGTACCTAATTAAAATTTTTGATATCTCACAGTTTAAGTGTAAAAAGTGAGCATGTATAAGCCAAGCTATAAAGTCCATTTATTCATATTGTCCTATTATGTAAATAATCTTACCATGTCTTTTTATGATTTTACAACAATATAAATTAAAATAGACTTTTTAGGAAATTACTTTCGTGGTTAATAAATGTTTTATTTTAGAATGTTTAGGTTTGAACTAATATTTGATTTATTTTCAACAAAATTAATAAAAAGTACTGTGAAGATTGTTTACATAATAGGGCAGTTATGAATAAATGGACTTTAGCTACTAATATGACAAGCTGAAGATATCGTTTGAATGTATGTTTGTTTGAACGCGCTAATCTCTGGTACTACAAGTTCTATTTTCAAAATTCTTTTTGTGTATAAAAGCCACATTCATTCAGATTATCTGGAATTCTGAAAATTATAATGAAAAAATACAACACCTTATTTTTTGACAAAATTTTGTCAGTATTTTTGCTATCGACTTGCAATATGTGAATTATAAAACTAGATTTGTGTAGTGAAAAAAAACTTACATAAAAAATATATTTAAGCATCAAAAATAGATAAACTTACTATTTTCAAGCGAACTACTACTACGTAGTACTAATATTAATTCTGTGCTACTACACTACTACTACTACTTACTATTTTCTATATTTAGTACCGAATCATACCCTAATGCCCCAGTACTGATTGTACTGATTTCTCTTGAATTTTTAATGGACGGTTCGAGACTGCTTTTATTTGGGCCTTCAAAGCAGATTAGAATGTAGGTAAGTATACGTCTTATCCGACTATAAATCTGATCTGGCTAAAAGTGCCCAACTTTTTTATACTTATTGGATGGGTAATGGGGATGGTAAATGGAATGAATTAATTAAATTGAGTACCTATTTAATAATTTTTATTAGGTACTGAATCAAAAATGAGAAGGTAACACTAATATTTAAGCTTCGAGCAACAAGGACTACCGTGCGCGGAGGAGTCCGTGTTGCTCTATGATATGAAGAGCTTTTTGATTTCCTTACAATGTATTTTTTTACACGACTGACCAAAAAAGGAGTGTTATGTTTTTAGGGTTCATGTATGTATGTAAGTTTCTTTATTCCACCATAAGTCCTGAACGGCTTAACAGATTTTGATATGAGAGGTATTTTTATGCTTCCATGCTGGTCTGGGAGCGAAGAAAAAAACATAGAATGTGCCAGCTGCTTCTCATCCCACGCAGATTGTAAAAGTCAATCGAGGGAAAGGGCTTTAAACTGGGGATTCCTTCACTCATAGGCGATGGGCTAGCAACTTGTCACTATACCTGAATCTCCATTCCATCAGAGAGCCCACTATTCAGCTAAGCGTGGCCTTCGAGTCTTACGACTCTTGGCTCTGTCTACCCCGTGGGGGATGGAGATGTGATTCTATGTATGTATGTATGTAGGTATTTTTAGATTCCTTGCATTCCTCCGAGTGACATAGGCTATATGACGTCATCATAAAAATAAAATGGCGGATTATATATGCGATAAATAGCAGACGAAAATAAAACTTTTTTCAAAAAAAAATGAACCGACTTCCATCATAAAACTTAAAATCATGAAATAACAATAAAGAAAAATGTATTAGCATGCTACCTACTGAATGAGGTGAAGTCGGTGCCAAGTGCAGGAGTAAGGGTGTTATGTAATTGATCAGCTAGGCATTTTTTTATATATACTCGTATATACATGATTTTAATGTTAATTTAGATTATTTAATTTTTAATTTGGCACCGACTTCACCTCATTCAGTAGGTAGCATGCTAATACATTTTTCTTTATTGTTATTTCATGATTTTAAGTTTTATGATGGAAGTCGGTTCACTTTTTTTTTTGAAAAAAGTTTTATTTTATAATTTTTAGTGCTTCTACACCTATTTTCTTTATTAAAAACTTAAACTTTTCTTATTGCCCGAAAATAAAGAATTAAGAATTCGAAACTTTTTATGTCAGTTTGATTTGAAATGTCAGAACATGTCAAATTGTCTATTATTTTTGGCACATAACTAGACCGAGAGCCCGCGATGACCAAACCTTCCTTATTTCAAAAATGCTGAATGTTTCTCTGCGTGGTATATACGGGCAAAAAATATTAGCGACTAGGTATAAAGTTTGGATCTCAGTTGCTTATGCAGGTAATATTGGATAGCAAGGATGATTTTTATAGGTATAAAAAGCACCCTTAGGCCTCCCAAAGTAACATTAAATTCAGCTTTTATAATAAAACAAATATAACTATAATTTGGTAAAGTTACAATGTCTAGCAGGGGTTTATATCTACACCAATTGCCTGGTAATGGATGGCGTGATTTCTAATATTATTAGGAATAAAATCTTTAAAAAACTTTACTTTGAGGATATTGAGCTACCACTTTAAATATTATTACTACAAATATACTGCCTAAGTAATCATGATCCAACTTTTATAGTCGCTAATCGCTATTTCTATGTTGGGGACATACGAGTACACAGAAAATCTTGAGTTTTAATAAAATAAGGAAGGGTATGCTGTCGCGGGCTTTTGCTCTATAAGGCAATGTTGGTATTTTTATATTTTGTTAGGAATCTTTAAAATTACCGAACAGTTTCTGACGTGGTTAAAATGGGACCAACTTGGGAATACACCATTACGAATAAAAAAACAATTTTGGAAATCAGTCCAGAATTGGCGGAGAAATCGGCGAACATACATAAAAAAAAACATACATACATCGAAACATATAACCTCCTCCTTTTTTGGGAAGTCGGTTGAAAATAAAATTTGATCAATCTTTTCGAGTGGGGTATAAAATTAAGGGCTTTAAAAGGCGATTTCAAAAATGTATATAACTTATATGTTTGTATGTACTTTTTGAGTAAAAACTTGTCAGTCGTGTTTTTTATTTTTAATAATTAGCTTGTTTCTGTCAATGATAACAATAAATGGTGCTAAATCCTGGCCACTTCCATCCAGATGAGAGAGAAATGTATGTACCTTTAGGTAGCAACTATATCCCTAAACACAAAACAGTCCAAGAATGAACATCACGTGGCTAAATATGTTGTGAAAACGGACCTGTTGATCATGCTGTTCGCTCATCTGTGACAGCTCAGGCTGTTGGTACCCCTGCATCATGTACCACTGTTGGTGATCCACTGGGTTAGCCAGGGCCATTGTGGCTAGGAGGGCGCTCAGGATCTGCAAAAAATATTCTACTTATAGTATCATCATCATCTTCTTCGTATTTCTCTCCTATCGGAGGTTGGACAGCATCATGGCGATTTTCCGCCGCTGCACGAAATAGCGAGGTGGTACTGCGGCCGACATGCAGGAGTGGCTTAATTGCCACTAGTAAATAAAAAAAAAAAATATTGATAGGGAAAGTTTAAGCAGGGCTTGCTAACCTGGTTAAAATTCTAAACCAGCTCACTCGATGCGCCATACATTTAAAAAAAGAGCGTTTTAAATCAGTTACGGTTGAGCAAAACCATATATTATTTCTGGTTATGTTCAAAGCGCGATATCATTTCAGTTCCTGTTCAAAATACCGGAAAGACCCAAAACATTTCGCTCTTTTCGACGATCGTGTTCTATCTCGCTCTAACTATGATTATTTCTCACTCTCGCTCGATATAAATCTAACCAATCTACACGTTGAGACTTGCAAATGCGTAAGTGAGATAAAACGCTGAGCGATATACCCGTCCTTGTCACTCGCCCGCGCGGGATTAACCAGGTAATTTCCGCTCGCGAGACCGATTCAAAAGGGTTTTCACTCCGATCGTAATGGCCCGAGCGTTACTGCGTAACCAGGTCAAAACACTTATTTTTTAGGTTTTTTATTAACCGATTTCAAGCCCTGAGTTTAAGCCCAGAGACATTGTCAAGAATCAAATAAGAATTAACGTTGCGTGCTTTGATTAGTGCGGCTTCCGGCTCCATTATCAGATTAGCTCCATTGTTATAACAACATTTCTTTCATTGTTATAAAAAATCATATAACTTATTGCATTACTTGCGCAATCAGACACCGAAATGTGGTTCAAAAACTTGTACGATTTGATGACAGTCAGATCGCTGTCGAAATGCTGTCGAACCTACCTTAATAGAAATAAAGTTGTTGTCATTGCTGGTGAAAAATAGGGCACAGTGAGAACAGCCCCCATGAGACATAGAAAAAAACCGGCCAAGTGCGAATCAAACTCGCGCACCGAGTGTTCCGTACACGCAAAGCTTCTCGTTTCAACACACTTGCTCGTAAAGTGGGTCTTATTACATCGAATTTAGGCCCAGAATGCCATATATTACGAAGGTATTACGAATATATTATGGTGGTGTTTGGAAATAAAAATTACCATACTGCGCTATACAAAAGATAGAAAACTAATGCGTGTAATGAATTCCACAAAGCATTTTTAATTTAGCCGCATAATACATATAAGATCAAATAGGGAAAATAACAACAGTTTTTAAATAAGCAAAGATAATGATTTTTATACAGCCAAGCACTGGCTGTATGGCAATATACTATCCACAGCGTGCACCGCGCGCTCCCTGCGCACGGCGCGGGGCGGCGGGCGGCGGCACGCGAATAAAAAACAAGACTATTTATTATGTTGTGTTTGTTAGGTACAGTATCCGATTTTCGCCGTGTTAGCATATTAAATATTTAATAAAATATCGACTAGTATGGAAGAATAAGTGAATTTAACTCCACCTGAAATCATTAACGAGGCGCGTAATGCAAGTAATAGTTTATTTCCTCCAAAATCAAACGTAAGTATTTGGCGGCATACGAATGTTTTATAAAGTGGAGGAATGACAAAAGGGCGCAATCGTTTTCCGATAATTAGATGTTAGGACTATATATTTTTTACTCACAAGTGTGTTGAAAAACGTCGTACGATACACGTGTGCATTTGGTCATTACGCACACTCGGCTTTATTAGCGAGCTCGCCTTCGGCTCGCGCGCCAATATCGCCTCTTGTGCGTAATGACCAACTTTGCACACTTGTTTCGTAATGTACTATTTCAGACTTCCAACAACATATTTACAATTTTCAGATTCATTCCTGTATAAGTACGTTTGCCAAATTTCATATTTTTAGGTCAACGGGAAGTACCCCCTAGGTTTTGATTGCTGCCTGAAATCGCAAAATATGCCAAAAATCGCAACATTTTCGGTAATATCTCTTGATCCCGTTAACGTATAATTTTGATTATTTTTTTGCTGGAAGAGACCATGGATCCGAGTATTCGATATTAATTTCAACTTGATACGTTTAAGCGTTCCTGAGAAAAAAAAGTTTGACGGACAGACGGACAACAAAGTGATCTTATAAGGGTTCCGTTTTTGCCTTTTGAGGTACGGAACCATAAAATAAATCGCTCCGAGATTCAAACGTTAGCTTAGACCGCTTGACCACCACCACTTTAAAATACTTTTTCTACTAAAAATCTAAAATAAACCCCCCCCGTTTCAGCTAGGGTCAAAGCTGCAGGAATAAGTGAAAACCGGAAGCACTAAACATAACTCTTGCTCAACTCTCGTCGGATATCCCAAGATACTAAGTTCAGAGTTCGAAGTGTAAGTTCTATTACTTGATATATACGAGTTTAACTTGACTTCATCAACTTAGTTTCAAACGCTGAAGTAATAGATATTGGTCTAAACTGAATTTCAAATGTGTTTTCGCATTTTCTTTCTTGTATTTGAACCTGGGGCCTTAGACAAAGTCACAAGTTACGAATTGCTTGATAATAGCTTACTTCCGTATGAGTAGACAAGCAGGACTTATGATGTTCGCTTTCGCGTTGATGGCAGAAGAAAATGATTTCGTTATCTGAAGAGATGATGCCGAATTTAGATATTTTGTCGCCTTCCCCCATATTTATATGTATATTTTAAAATCACTTACCTAAGGAGATTTTTTAATACGTAAGCTAATTTTAATAAAAATCTAATGAATACAAAAATAAAAATAATTACAAGTTGTGAAGAGCAACCAAGAGCGTAGCCCCACGGCAACGTGCCTAAAAGGCTGGCTGCATTGCCAAGCTTAAAGGCACCAAGTGTCCGAGAAATTAAAAAAATGGATTGAGACAATAGGAACTTTTGTCCAGCAGTGGGAAAAATAACTATATTACCTACTTACTTATTTTTACGCCTTTGCTTTATTTTATCAACCGACTTCCCAAAAAAGGAGGAGGTTATATGTTTCGATGTATGTATGTTTTTTTTATGTATGTTCGCCGATTTCTCCGCCTATAGTGGACTGATTTCCGAAATTATTGTTTTATTCGAAATAGTTTATTCCCAAGTTGGTCCCATTTTAACCACGTCAGAATCTGTTCGGTAATTTTAAAGATACCTAACAAAATATTAAAATTCAAACATTGGATTATAGAGTAAAAGCCCGCGACAGCATGCCCTTCTTTATTTTATGAAAACTCAAGATTCTCTATGCATGTACCCAACACAGAAATAGTGATTAGCGACTATAAAAGTTGGATCATGATTGCTTAGGTAGATAATTTGTAGCAATCATATTTAAAGAGGTAGCTTAATTTCCTTAAAGTAAGAGTTTTTTAAGATTTTATTCCGAATAATATGAGAAATCATGCCATCCATTGCCAAGCCATTGGTGCACAAACCCCTGCCAGACATTGTAACTTTACTAAATTATAGTCATGTTTGTTTTATTATAATAGCTGAATTTAATAATACTTTGAGGTCCCCAAAGGTGCTTTCGACCTATAAAATTCACTTTTACTATCCATATTACCTGCATAAGCAACTAAGATTCAAACTTCATGAGTAGTCACTAATCTTTTTTATACGTGAAATTTGACACGGAGAAACATTCAGCATTTTTGAAATAAGGCAGGTTGGTCGTTTCGGGCTCTTGGTCTATTTATGTGCCAAAAATTCCGTGGAATTCTGACAAGTTCTGACATTTCAATCAAACTGACATAAAACGTTTCGATTTCTTAAATTTTGGCCAGTGAAAAAATAAGTTTAAGTTTTCATGACAACAAAATTGCGCCAAGTGCACTAAAAATGATAAAATAAAATTTTTTTCCCAAAAAAATGAACCGACTTCCATTGTAAAACTTAAAATCATGAAATAACTTAATAGGCAGATTAATCAAAAAGAAAAATGTATTGGCATGCTACCTACTGAATGAGGTGAAGTCGGTGCCAAATTAAAAATTAAATCATCTAAATTAACATTAGAATCATGTGTAATTAAAATGCCTAATACTTACCCTCCTTGTACTTGGCACCGACTTCACCTCATTCAGTAGGTAGCATGCCAATACATTTTTCTTTTTGATTAATCTGCCTATTAAGTTATTTCATGATTTTAAGTTTTACAATGGAAGTCGGTTCATTTTTTTGGGAAAAAATTTTTATAATAACCTTACTCGAAAGACCCGACATTATCTTTTATCGTATGACAGTAGATTGTGAAAAGAAAAATGGTTTCCGGACGCCCTAGGTTCTGATAAAGCACAGCGACGATCACGCTTGACACATTTCTGCTCGTGTGGACAACGGCCATTCATCATTATATTATTTTACACCATATCTCGGGAACCGACCTCTACTTGCTGCAGTGACTATAAGTTTCACCATGATAATGGGACATTTAGTTACCTGTCAAGAACTAGAGATTTTTTCGAAAAAACTAATCTTTTACATTTATCAAATCTTTTAGATTTATCTAAAAGATTAGTTTTTTCCAAAAACCTTTTTTAAACCAAATAAACCAACAAATTAACTCACTTTCGCATTTATAATATCAGTTAGGAATATGTCTGTACAGTATCCTAATCCTAACTAATATTATGAATGCGAAAGTGAGTTTGTTTGTTTATTTGTTTGTTACCTCTTCCCGCTTCATCTACTGAATAAATCTTCCTGAAATTTTGCATACACATAGTTAGAAGTGCGGAGAAGGACATAGGGTACTTTTCATCCCGGGAAAAGACACGGTTCCCGTGGGAAATTCACACGGGCGAAGCCGCGGGCGAAAGCTAGTATAGGTAAAGATTTGATGTTGATACAACAGATGAAAGTCTCCTTCAATGTCTATGGTAAAATAATAGGTACCTACTTGTTTTGTACCATATTGGAGAAAATAAATATTTTTTTATATATTCTTATAAAACGCGTTAAATAAATACGTCTATATGTGTTTGTAAGTATCCTTAAAGTATGGATTATGTTTAATGATATGTAGATTTTTTAAATCGATTTAAAAGTACATACTTCTCAGAATACAGTTCTGTATTACGTACTTATTTAAATTTAAAAAATACGTTTGTTGAATAATATCTACCTTTTTTTGATTAATTGATAAATACTTATGTACAAACTACTTAGCATAGTGTATATTTATATGTAGTCGTGTTACCGGTGACCCCAAATACGGACAACCGGAATGGCCCACGTTTTATTAACATGCCGAGCGCCGATATCGCAGGTTTGGCGCCGCTCCAAACCCGGTGGGTCACTGTGGGTATGTCAATTACAATATTGACCGAGTTGTACCTCTATCGGTATTTTTATTGTATTAATGGGAAATTATTACACTTTAGGATTCAATTAAATTCGAAAAAGTCGTTATTCCGACAAGTGAAAGAAGTTTGCTTCTAATGTAGCATCAATTCAAATTCAAGTTAGTGCACTTCGTGACTACCTACATGTATTAATTAATTAATATTTATCATCATCTTCATTATTTCAGCTATTTTGCCCACTTGTAAATATAACAGTCGACTAGGTACCACTAAAAATATATTAATGCATTTCCCACAAGCAAATAAATAACATTTTGGTACGTTTACTTATGTAAGTACCGTAAACTTATGTTTATTCAAAGACCATAGCATTTATATTATATGCAAATCAATAGGAAGTTCAATAAACTTCATAATAATGCCTATTTATTGGCAATTTCTTGCGTTTGTTCTAATCTTCTTTGTAAAAAAATCGAAACGATCCTTATATACATGATGTGTAACATTTTGACTCAATTACTGCGCGCTAACCTAGCTTCATGTTACACACTTCCGTTTCTTTTCACGTAATCTCTCCTATAGATAGCAGGAAAGCAAAAGAAGAGACCTTAAAATTCATAAAAACAAATTCCCGCTTAAAAATAAAGCATGGTTACCCCAGAAACAACTCGCTATCAGTAACTCGCACGAGCTTCTCTCATTTGACGTTAATGTTATGGTCACCATTATCTGTGGCACAAAAAAATATTGACGCGAACAATATTACTGTTATAAAGCCTGAGATGTATAAGACAAAAAAAAATATATTATTAGGTTACTAGATCAAAAGCAAACGCAACTTTTTTAAAATAAACTTTAGGCACAAATGATTATTTTTAACCGGAAGAAAATAGACCGGAAGAACCGTTGAAGCGTTTCGGAAAAAAATGTGAATGGCGCGTTACATCACCAAATTACGTCGAGGTGCAACATGGGTGCAACACAATGGGAACGTACCTAACCATTTTATACAAACCTGAAAATATTTTAGTGATTTTAAAACGACATTGCGAAGACGCGATAAATATTAAAGACGCCTCATTCTTCAAATATAGTCTGAAACGTAATAAATAGCAGTTTTCTGCTACAAAAGGCTTAACCCTGATTCATGGGGCGGCCATAATTGCATCGATAAATAAAAGCGAAGAGTTTGCCCTGTGCATTTTAGCTGCAGCCCACTGCACTACACTGCGTGAAATATACGGGGATACATTTTGAGTCACGCCCGTTGTCCTAGGTGAACGTCAAAAGCTGCAAGGCAGTGCGGCGCGATGAAATATCAAATGTACGACACTTGTGGCCTAAGTTGTAATATTGTCATGTAGTAGCACCTATTTCGCCGCGCAGCATTCTGTCGCTGATCTAGGACGCCAGGAGTAGATTTTATCGCCTCTCGCTGAGCACAATAAATTAACATGTCTGAGGATTACGAGTGCTTTAAATTAGGCCTATTATATTAACTTTTATTTAATTTCAAAATTCTCAAGAAATAACGTTATTCACGTTCTTTATACAGGGTATTTGGGTGAACACCTGCAACCTCTCTAGGGGTAAAATACTCATGAATATGAGCAACTTTTTGTATGGGACCGACTCTGAAATCTCAAAAAAAAAATCTGCTGTTTACCATACATTTTACAATACCTACTCGCCCAAAATGTATGGAACAGCTGATTTTTATTTGAGATTTCAGAGTCGGTCCCATTCAAAAAGTTGCTCATATTCATGAGTACTTTCACCCCTAAAGAGGTTGAAGGTGTTTACTCAAACACCCTGTATATACATACATAGAATCACGTCTTTATCCCTTACGGGGTAGACAGAGCCAAGAGTCGTGAGACTCGAAAGCCACGCTTAGCTGAATAGTGGGCTCTCTGATGGAATGGAGATTCAGGTATAGTATATATTCCCGTATCTATTCCCGTATACATTTTCGTTTTCCTGTATTTACTCCCTATAAATTGTGGTATCATTGATATCAGTCAATAAATTGGATTGTATTGTACGTAAGTATGATATGACGTAGCATTTTTGTTCAGCATCGCAGCAAAATTTCTTTTTCTATTTATTCCGGCACAAATACGAACAAATCACAACAAATATTTACAAAAGTATAACAAAACGTTTCAGAACCAATTCCCAGTACGTGTGTTTCCATCGTCATAAAGCTCTGTACAGCTTGTGTCTCCAGGATATCCTTGATGCATTGTCTCGTTAAGTTTATTTATCGTGAAATAGTCTGTAAATTTTTATTTTATTCTATTATGAACTCCGTGAAAATTATGCGCGCGGATAACACTTGGCACTACATAGGTACGAACTAATTTTGGAATTTCTGAGGTGACTTTTCATTCCTATAACACAAATCAAATAGGTACCTAACTAAGTAGGTAGCCTTATTAATTAATAGGTATTTTTAAAAACTTAATTTTTAATAATTATTTTTTTTAAATCACTATTACGGACCGAAATAGTGATAAATTTAAAGTACGGTCAAATGATCTAGATCTAGATTTGAAGAAAGTGCTTTTCCTTTTTTTTAAAATGTTGATACGTTTAAAAATTTTGTTAAATAAAATAGGTATTCATTAAAATTATAAAGTACCTATATATATTTGAATTATATAATTAAATTACTCAAAAAATACCACCCTAGACAGGATACCTATCCTTTGAATCAGGGAATCCAAAACTAATTATTGTGTCTCAAGAGTCAAAAATTGAACTAAAGCGACAAAATCTCTGTAACACTTCTATGTTTTATTTGTACAAAGTACTTACTACTTCCATGGTTTTATTACGATTTCTTTGGCTTTTGAGGGACTACTCAGGCACGATATAGTATCTACGTCAAGGGCATCCAGATCCAGAGCGAATGTCATACCCAATGCTTAGGTATGTCTTCGGGTATTACTTCTAAAAAAGTTAACGTATTAAAAGGTTGAGTAACTATTTCCCAATATAGATTACAGCGTATACCAAAATCCCGATTTTTCTTCACAAAAATCCTTGATTTTTCGGCCACTTCACAAAACACTAAACGAAATAAAAAACACAAAACTCACATATGATTTGACAGAGCACATGTTGGTGGTTCCCGTACGTTCGCACAAGTTGTGATGTCACAATTTTAACCGCCATTTTATACTAAAGTGACAGGCAAAACAAAGTCTATGCCGGCGCCATTTTTTATTTTTGCTCTATATAAACGTCCACTGTAAAATGATACTCCTTTCGCTGAAAATACTTCCATGTTATAGTTCATTTTATATTGGAAATGTTATATCATAGATTCGCTATCTATTTGAAAAGTAAAGGTAGATTTAATTTTTAATGTAACAGATACATTACCGAGTTTTTACGTCCCTATTTGGTACTGATTCATTAAAAACAGTAGTGTATGTTATCTAATAATTGAATACAACACGGCTTTGCTTCGGAATTTAACAACTTTGTTTGGTCATTTTTTGAACAAAATTGAATGAATGTAGGTATTGAAAATAATAAAACCAATTTAGAATGAACTGTCTCATCCGTCATTATTGTATTAAAAACAGGCTTATAATATATTGGCCGTATTAAGCAGACGATGATTTGGATTTTACACAAGGTACCTTCTTGTTACGTATTGTACATATAAAACAAAAAAATAATTTAAGATATTAGGTATTTTTTATATAATCACTGTTACTTCCTTAGTTAAAAAAACAACATAGAATGGAGATGGAGAATAACTTCTTTTGTTTTTAAAATGCCATCAATATATCTATACATATAATAAAACAGTAAAAATATTTTGTCTGTACATTTAGTATTTTTGACTAAAATAGATAGAGGGACACTTAAAAAGAATAATGGAAAGCAAAAAAAAATTTTTGGAATTTCTTATCTGTCTGTCTGTCAGTCTGTATGTATGTATGATCACGCTAATCTCCGAAAGTACTGAACCCATTTGAATGAAACTTTTTTGTTGTGTAGCTATTAAGCCTAAGCAACATAGGCTATAATTGATTTTGAAAACTGGAACACCTGATGAAGAACCAAAACAGAACAGTTAAACTATAAGAAATATGGAAATGGTGCCTTAACAAAAGTCGTTCAACTTGATGAGCATTTTCTTTTGACGTATAAAAATTGAAAATATGGAACATCTGATGAAAAGCTCCAAGAGACCAGCTACATTATTACATATATGGAAATGGCGCCTTAGCAAAACTTGATTAATCTGATGAACATTTTCTGTAGACGTATAAAAATCGAAAATCCGAAACATCTGAAACATCCGAAACATTTGGAACACAAAAAGATTTTTCATCTAAGCGAAACTCACGCGGGCGAAGCTATGGGCGACAAGCTAGTAAATAATAAGTATCTCTATGAATTTATTTTTTTACGCAGGCAACATCCCTATTACATACATTCACAGAGAAGGTAATCAATACTAAATAGGTTTGTTTGTAGTATCTTTATTGTACTAAGGATACATAGTTAACATAGCATAAAATAAAAAGGTAAATATACAAAGGCGGACTTTATCCCATGAAGGATCTCTTCCAGTACAGGATACAGTAGGTATACGTTTTAATTCGTCAAAAAGCTAGAACCACTGTGTAAGATGAAAATAAAAAAGTCACTATAGTAATATTTCCTGTCTGAGCAAGTATTATGTATAATTCGTAACACCAAATCTAAATTATTGCAAAAAGTAAACCACACATTACGATGTGATGTAATATGACATCTTTTTATACTGACCGTACAAATCAACAATAAGCAAAATGACCCAAATAATGATGTTGGTGTACCTAATAACATTAGTGTTGTTTTATTTCCGGATGTTGTCGATAGTTTCGTTCTAGAGCCAAAAAACAAACAGGAAATAAAATGCTTTCTTAGTGATTTCACAATCATCGATAAATATTGTTTATTGGGAAGATAAGTAATATTTTATTGCCAATTTTATCATAAGAACGCCTTTTGACTTCTAAAAAAATTTAAAAAAAATTATAAAAAAATGCGTTACCGCGCACGAAAGCAGAATAATGCAGTACTGTCATGTCTTGTCAAGTCCAAATGACAGTATTGAACCAACTGACAGACCTCGCTCGCTTGCAGCGCCAACTAGTGAGCGGAAAATGAACCCTCATTGCCTCGCCATTCAACCAAACCCTAAGCGGCGTCCGGTCACCCCTCTCCAACCTTGTTTTTAATGACTTAGAGACAATTTTTGTATGAAGAAGTTTAAATTATTGGTGGTGCTTCATCGTGAACTCAAAGTTTGTCGTAATCTGGGTTTGTTTTTTGTTTGGAAATTTAATCCCTACCTGTGGCATTTTTGCGTCAAGTCAGCGCAGTTTATTCAGATTTTTCTAGATTTATTATATCTATAGAGATTCTTTGGATTTTATTTGAGAATTCTGGGATTTTGTCACAGTGTTCTTGTACCTATACCGACTGTATCGATCAATACTTTGTTGAATGATAGATAGGAAATAAATCAATAAGACAAGACAAGACAAGAATTTATTAGCACACAAGATCACATTAACATCAATAAGTACATTGTCATTTTCGGCAGTCAGCCGAGCGCACAAAAAATATTTTTTTTGCTTAAAGGCGATGCCATTTTTTTCAAGTGAGTGGAGTAGTCAAAACTGACACATTTAACATTGTCACTCATTAACATTTTTTTTTTCTTTTTTTTTCTCTAGCCTATTAAAGTGTCCCACTACTGGGCAAAGACCTCCCCTTTCTCCTTCCACAATTCCCTGTCCATAGATACCCGCTTCCACTCCCGCAGATAACATTCAATGTCATCTCGCCATCTCGTTCGCGGTCTACCCCTAGGTCTACGTCCCTCTGGTACCCATAGTGTAGCTATTCGGGCCCATCTTTTGGGTGGCATGCGGCAAACATGTCCAGCCCAGTTCCACTTTAGCTTAGCTGACTTGGCGCCTACGTCTTCAATTCGAGTTCTGGAGCGCAGGTCGGTGTTTCTTATTCTGTCGATGCGACGTACACCTAGTATACTGCGCTCCATAGCTCGTTGGCAGACCTTGAGCCTGGACTTTTGATCTTCGGTCAGTGACCAAGTCTGCGCACCATAGGTAAGAATGGGCAGAATGCACATGTCGAGGAGTTTGCGCTTAAGACAGAGTGGAAGGTTTCCCTTCATTAGCGCTTTCATCGACCAGTAGCTCTTCCAGGCGTTTTCGATGCGACGATCGATTTCTTTGTCTTGCCTGTTGCCGAAGGTTGCTAACTGGCCTAGGTAGATTCTATTGATATTTTACCCTTAAAACTGTAGTCGT
>CM031591.1:8187888-8246682 GCA_018467065.1 Ephestia elutella | reverse complement strand
TAAGGGCTCTTTTACTTCTTGATTAAGCATTCCTTCGTTTGCTTCGTCATGTTACTGTGTCTTGACGTGTAGTCCTCTTCTTGGCTTACTTGTTTTAACTTTTGTTCAATGGTATTTGTTATGACTAACATTTAATACCTACCTAACATTTGAGGCACCATCGCCACTATAACACTTCTCTCTACTATTTTTTTTTATAGTTTTTTATTCTAGGTAGCATGTATTTTATTTTTGTAGTTAAGTTACTCAATTATTACACACTTCAGGTAATAGGATATGCAGTACGGAAGCCTGAAATAAATTTGAAATTGTAGTTCTATAAAAAAATCCTAAAGGATTTTCAAACAATTTTCTTTGAGCTACAATTTTCCTGGACTTAAGCCTCCCCACTATCATCCCGGGAATTCCTGACCCTAGTTATTTCCATGCACTTCTTTGTTTTCGACACAGAAATATATATTTTTTAATTCTATGGTTTTCGAATGCTTTTATACTCATAACTTTTTGACGTTTTAGCGTTTTGCGTAGTTAAGGAACACATGACTTTTTTGCTGCAGATGGTAAACTGGTTCAAGCGTTCTGCTTGAAACGAAACATTGAAAGTCTGACGAAGACCAATCAAGAGGAGTTGTACTGTATTAACTTCTTGAGAACAGTTTCTTGCTTCATCGTGGTCGCAATCCATTATTTTATGTTCCTCAATTATGTTTGTGTCGACGGATTGGACGTTAGTAGTGTGAGTATTTAAACTGTGAATAATATTATACATAATTACACACGCGGCCGAGAGCTTTCCGCAGCAATAGCAGATGCATTTTATCATATTTTTATTATACGCTCCCATTGTAAAAAATCCCAAAAAACAGAATTTTTCTAGTTTGGGAATTACTGTATTCAACTTAATACTACAAACGTACTGTTTCTATGTACATTGTTTCAATTAGTAAATAAGTCAAACCACTACTCACAGTCGTGTCTGCGGCTCTGTCACAAGGCTACCTACCATTCGAGATACAGGTTTAGGTATTCATAGTTCGATGGTGGGTTGATGAGTGCCGCCGAGCCAATGCATTGCTGGTCTGGCAATACTAAAATGTATCCTAACTAATATTATACATAGAGCGCACTGTAAGTTTCCGGAACTGGCCACTTACATAAACAATATTTAAAAATTTATTGCAACATTTGAAAATAGAACTCTTTGGCTGTAGAATGCAGTTTGTTTCATCTGACTGTCTTTTGTTTTTACCTTGTGGCGCCATTTAAAAAAATGTGTGTCTGCATCAACATGGATTTAACACGGGAAATTTTTCGTAGTATGATTTTCTACGATTTTAAGTTAATTTGACAGCTCAACAGAGCATCGCTCGGCTTGAAACAGCTTTTGGCAATGAAGCACCATGCAAGACAACTGTTTATAGCTGGTTTGCAGAATTCAAGCGTGGTCGTATCAATCTCAGTGACGAATCTCGCGATGGTCGGCCGTCCACCGCTGTGACCAACAAAAACATCAATGCTGTGCGCCGTATGATTGAAACAGACAGGCATGTGACCTACCATGAAATTCGCGCATCCTTAGAAATAGGCATGAGTCAAATACAATTAATCCTACACAAACATTTGGGTGTGAGAAAGCTGTGCTCGCGGTGGATCCCACACAACTTGACCGAGGCTCAAAAAACGGACCGCGTCACTTGGTGCAGTGCCATGCTTACCAGATTCAACGAAGGTGCGTCACGCCTAGTCCTCGGAGGAAATATTTGCAGATGATTTGACGCCTACCAATTTGAAAAGGGAGACATCTCATCCTCGGAGGAAATATTTGCGGATGATTTGACGCCTAGTAATTTGAAAATAGTGACAATTCATCTGCGGATGAGATATTTTGTTGATAAATTGTCACCTAAGTCGTCAAATTTGGTGTGGGACATAGTATATAACAGGTGACGAAACATGGATTTATTGCTACGATCTCAAAACAAAGCAGCAATCGAGCGTATGGGTCTTTCAAGCTGAGCCGAAACTAACCAAAGTGGCGCGCGTGAAAAGTGCATCTAAGCGGATGATTGCTTCTTTTAATAAAACTGGACACGTGGCTACTGTTGCTTTAGAGAATCGTCGTACAGTGAATAGTGACTGGTACACGACCATTTGTTTGCCGGAAGTTATTGACGAACTCCGTAAAATAACCGTAAACGTCGTATCATCCTGCACCACGACAATGCTAGTTCTCACACGGCCAGACAGACAAACGACTTTTTGAAGGCGAAAAATGTAGAACTCATGAGTCATCCTGCATACAGTCCCGACCTGGCACCTTGTGACTTTTTTCTGTTCCCAAAAATTAAGAACCAATTACGCGGTCAACGATTTTCCAGAAGAGGCTGTCGAGGAGTATGAAAAACACGTTTCAGAGGTTACCACAGAGGAGTGGCACAAAAGTTTTCAAAACTGGTTTCATCGAATGAAAAAGTGCATAGACGCCAAGGAAGATTATTTTGAAAAACAATAAATTAATTTTGTACCTTTAATAGTATTTTTTCATATTCATTCCGGAAACTTATAGTGCGCCCCACGTAAATGTGAAAGTGAGTTTGTTGGTTTGTTTATTTGTTTGTTTGTTTGTTAACTCTTCACGCTTCATCTACTGAACCAATCTTCCTGAAATTTCGCATACACATAGTTAGAAGCACGGAGAAGGACATAAGGTACCTTTCATCCCGGGAAAGGCACGGTTCCGTGGGAAATTCACGCGGGCGAAGCCGCGGGCGAAAGTAGATTTCAGTAAATTTCTTTGACTCATGACAGTAAATTTCTTTTTATTTATTTATTTTTTTATAGCTCAAGCTCGCCGCATTCAGCCCACGGTAATATTTACCTACGAGGCTTCATAATTACATATTTTATAAATGCCTTGAATTTAATTTAGAGGTATGTGAGAAATCGTTCAAATCAGATTTGACTTTTATAGGCATTTGACGAGATTGGATCTGTTATCGGCCACCTCGACATTGTGGTGGACACATTCCTGGCTCTGTCAGGTCTGCTGTTCACGAGGGGGATCTTCTCAGACAGGTGGCAGAACCCACTCAAGTTTATCTGGAAGAGATACATAAGGTATTTTCTTTATAAATAACTCATTCCGGACTTATACATAAGCACAGAATTAATATAAGTACTACGTAACATAAGTTAAGAAGGACCCCATTATATTATGTTGTAGTCTAGAAAATATGTATTCAGGACAAAGCCTGACGATTTTAAAAGGCAAAATTTTGAAACAGTCATTATAATGTCACCTACGAAATTAAGAATACGTTTACATATATGATTTCAGGCTGGCAACAAGTTTCGCCGCGTCAATAGTGTTCATGGTGACTATGTCTCTTTTCATTGGCAGCGGCCCCTTGTGGCACACGTACATGAGTACTGCGAGGCAGCCCTGCGAAGACCACTGGCTTGTCAACATACTGATGCTCGGCAATGAGGTCACTGCATATAAACTGGTAAATTCTAGGAACATCACAGTCGCATTCCTCGTTGCTGTATTTCGTGGATAGTTTTGTTATCTGTCCAATATTTCTTACTTATTTTATCATCATACTAGCTTTTGCCCGCGGCTTCGGCTTCGCTTGCTTTTTCCCGGGATGAAAGGTACCCTATGCCCTTCTCCGTACTTCCAGCTATGTGTATGCGAAATTTCAGGAAGATTGGTTCAGTAGATAAAGCGTGAAGAGGTAGCAAACAAACAAACAAACAAACTCACTTTCGCATTTATAGTTATTTATAGTTAGTTAGGATGCAAGCCGAGCGCGAAGTTTTCGCCACACATCATACTCGATTACTTAATCAAAATCGAGCCACTTTTGGAATTTAAATTTTGTGTGGTTCCATTAGATCCGCGACATTTTCGTGCTTGCTGTCAGCTCACAGTTAATGTATAATTATCGTGGATCCGTTACGTGCACGAATATGTAGAGTTTTATTTTTAATATTTTCAGTGCAATTTCTCAACCTGGTATGTGGCTTGTGATTACCAGCTGTGTGTGATCGTCACCATATTGTTCATCATCTTCAAGAAGAACAAAACCCTTGGGATATATGCCTTTGCTACCATCTTTGCATTCTCTCTTGTCTACCCTGGAGTAACGACTTACGTCAACAACTATCCAAATATGATTTTCCATGGGATCCGGTGAGTAGGTTCCTTCCTTTTTTGGTCCTTTTTTTTACAATTTTTTACACTTTTTGGGGTTCTGTACCTAAAAAAAATGCATTTAAAACCTCAGAAATCGAAATATTAAATAATGCTGTGGTTAATTTATCGTATACTAGCTTTTGCCCGCAGCTCGTCCGCGTGAATTTTATGTCCTTCTCAGTATTTCTACCTATGTGTATGCAAAATTTCAGGATAAAGAGTGAAGAGGTAACGAACAAATAAATAAACTCACTTTCGCATTTATAAATAAGTTAGAATATGATTAGGATTGTATGTCTTGTATAAAATAGTATTTAAGTCCATTGCGTAGTGATAGATCCATATAGGTAATTAACTTTATGGTTAGATCTCTAATCATGTTATAAAAAAAAACTTGGACATGTTTTGGTTTTGCCAGTTCATTACTTTTAACAACTGTTAAGAATCACGAACGTACTGTAGTTGTGCTGAATCCATATTGTATGGGAATTACTAATAGGAAGAATTGCGTTTGTGTAATCGATCTGTTATATTCTAATACTAGCGAAACTGGGTCATACTGCGTTGGTATTCCACTCGTCAGCAGTTTTACCTGCGTTTGATTAATTTTATAAATTTAAGCAGAGTTAGAATTTGTAATCGTCGGGAGTCACACATTTTCAATTTTATTTTTGGTGTTTGTGTAAAAGTGAATAAAGGGTTGTGGTGTAAAAGTGCGTGTTATTTGAAACTACCAACGGGACCTCACAACAAAATTGGTGTCAGAAGTGGGATGTCGTAAGTGGCTTCCGTTGAAGTCCTGACATCCGAACCCGAGGTTCTCTACACGGTCTCTGATCGACAGTGAGACTTGACCTGGAGGTCAAGCCTGCATCAACCGCACTCTGGTCGACGGTCAGCCTCCGCTCAATAGCGTGAGCCCGCACCACCTATCCACTACACGCCATCCCTACAAGGTCGACGGTCAGCCTCCGCTTTTTAGCGTGAGCCCGCACCACGTATTCACTGCACATCACCCCCACGAGGTCGACGGTCAGCCTCAGGTGTAACCTGAGCCCGCACCACACACACCGGCTCCAGTCTAACTCACCACCAGCACCATCTTCATCAAGGTGCCCTCATCTCATGATATACGCTGGTAACGTGACAGCCGCGTATCCCAGTTCCCGCTGTGACAGCGTGAACACCCCGAGTCAAGTCCAGTGTTCAAAACCAAGTCATGCTAGTGAAAGTGTGCTTCGTGTTTCTGTGAGTGATTTTTTTCTATACTTATTTGACTCTTAATTGAACTCTAATTTTATATTTATTTCTATTTCTATACTTTTACAAATTTTATTTTATACAATTAATACAATTTATATACCTGATGTCACTCAAAGCAGAATCCACTGGAGAGACTCGCAAAACATCAACTTCCGAAATGTCCGAAAAATCCGAGAAAGTCACGTTAACATTTTTGTCAAAATTCGTTAAGCCATATAATGGTGACAGAGAGTCACTTCCCGCATTTCTTACAAATTGTGACAATGCTATTTCTTTAGCTATCCCCGAACAGCAAAATGTTTTATGTAAATTTATTTTATCCCAATTAGAAGGCAAGGCTCAAGCAGCCTGTAGTTTAAGAACATTTGACACTTGGGATGAACTAAAATCATTTCTAAAAAATACATTTGGCGAGAAAAAACATTCTACACATTTATTAATAGATTTACAAAACTGTAAACAATTATTTGGTGAAGATGTCACTAAATATTCTCTCAGAATCGAATATATACTAGCTAGGATACATTCCGAAATTCATTATAGCTGCAAGGACACTAAAGAACTTTCCTGGTCGAATAGCAGCTATGGAAGACCTTCCTCTTAATACCTTTATGTTAGGTCTAAATCATTCTATATCTGCGGTTGTCCGGTGCAGGAATCCCTCATACATTAATTAAAACACGCAATTGAGGAAGAAAAATTATTTAACTTGTCGAAATAAATCTAACTCAAATAAATATACCAGAACAATGTTCCAGGTGTAACGAGACTACGTCATCAAGCAGGCCGGTAAGACTCCGATCATTCATTCATACGCTTGCTACTACAACTGCCCCCACTTTGACACAACGACGTCATCAACGGGTTCACAACTCCATCTTGGCCTAGCTGCATGCCCCGCCCTCTTGCTATGACTAACTGACCACCACTGCGTAAGCGCAAGGAGTACGATATTACTAAGTATACTGCCATCTCGCTCTGTACGGCACAGCACTGCTACGAGCCCCCGCCCTCGAGTGACGTATATCGCCTGCGCACCACCCGCCGACGCCGCCACCCGCCTTAGCTACTCCATTCACTAATTACCCAACTACCATCTCGTGTTTCTGCTGCCCTAGTACTCATGGAACCGTCAACAAATAATCCAGAGGGAAACATTTGCGTTACTCCACCAAACTATGCTGTATCTAGAAAAAGAACCAGAGACGTAATGGATGACTCTGTATCAGAACGGTTTGATCACCTTGAACAAGAGATGAAGAAAATGATTCAATGCCTTTCAGCAAACCAAGAAAGTAAGTTTGTGCAAGTTACCACAACTCTCAAAACTATACAACAATCGAACACCAATATCGAGAGTGCGGTTGCATTTTTGACGGCACAGAATGAAGAGTACAGAAAAAGGATTGACCAACTGGAAAACGAGTCTAAGGAACAAAAAAAGATTATTACTATCTTAGAGGATAAGATTGAAGATCTTCAGATGGGAAGTAGAAAAGCCAATTTTGAGATAAAAAATGTCCCGAAAAAAACAACGAAACAAAAGAAGACTTAATAAATATGGTTACATGCCTTTCCCAGAGCATAGACTGCAAAATTACAAAGGATGATATTAAAGATGTGTATAGAGTGCGTGCAAAGAAACCTGAAATACAAAACACTCCAATTGTAGTAGAAACCAGCTCGACCATCTTAAAGACTGAAATATTAAGAAATGCTAAGTCATTTAATATAAAAAGGAAGTCCAAGCTTTGCTGCAAGCACATAGGTTTCAAACAACAAGAGGATACACCTATCTACCTGTCGGAAAATTTGACTGCAAAGGGATCAAGACTCTTCTTCCTCGCCCGCGATCTGGCGAAATCCAGATCATATAAATTCTGTTGGACTGCCTATGGAAAGATATACGTGAGGAAAAATGAACAGACTTCAATTATTACCATTAGAAATGAGGAACAGGTGCATAAGCTACTTTCCTTCGAAGAAAAATGACTAGCTGTCCCCGCCCTTTTAATGAGGGCGTATTTTAGTTATATAAGTTATAAATTTTTATTAGGTCTCATTTTAATATACTGTTTGTTTTTATATATATTGAAAATCCATTATAATACTTTACTGACGTTTCTAGCAAATTTTTACTATTATCATTTTTATCTTTTGTTTTTAGGTACTCTTTTTGAATATGAAAATAATACATTGTACTCATTTACATTGGTTGGAACATACAAAATATTTATTATCGTTCTGTCTTTAATATTCATAAATAAAAATATATCTAGTCTCTATTTATTGAAGATTATGTTTGAAAAATGCAGGTTAAAATCTATACTGAATTTTAATATAAGTTTGAAAATCATTATGACAACTGAACCATTATTACACATATGCGACAAAGGCTTGAAATCGACTAGTTTTAGCTATACTGACGAATATGGATGATACACAAAAAAAATTACAAGAATTAGACAGCATAGAGATTGCCCGTGCCATTGAGTGTGATACATCGGAGCTTAACAAACATATTCAAATTAACAAAAATGATTTGACCATAATTTCACAAAATATTCGGAGCATATATTGCAACTTTGATGATTTTATGATAACCCTATCTGAATTTAAATTTGAAACTGATGTCATTGTTCTAACGGAGTGCAGACTAAATTCTGATAAACCGCTACCACAAATACATAATTATGACTCTTATTTTACGACTTGTCAACTCAACCAAAACGACGGAGTAGTCGTTTATGTTAAAAAGACTTTAAAAGCCAAAGTAAAGGAAATAAAGCTCTCCCAGGCATCCTGCCTGCAAGTAGATGTCATAAATAGTATTATTGTGTGCATCTATCGCTCACCATCATATTCAAACGCAGACAGTTTTATTGACACATTGAGCATCCAACTAGAAAAAATTAAATCAAACAAAAATATAATTATAGCAGGAGACATAAACATAAACATTCGACCTGATGAAAATGAAACGTCGCAAAAATACAACAACAGAGTAAATTATCTGAACATGTTAGCTCTACAAGGTATACTCCCCGGCCATGCTCTAGCTACAAGAATTAAGAACTGTTTAGATCACTTTATGTTAAAAATAAATCGTAACAGAACATTAGCATCAATAGCTATCATACACTCTACTACCACTGATCACTACACAACACTATTGGCATTAACTAAAATGAAATATCATCGTATAGCAGATAAAACTAGGACTCTGATTAACTATGAAACTGCATTACAAAGTTTGCGGGAGAATAACATAACAGAACTACTTTTGTGATGACCCAACTTTACTTACTAATTTATTAACAAAAGCTATATCCGAATCAATTATTTCTAATACTACTACTGAAACGATACCCAGAAGCAAGCGTATCATAAAACCTTGGATTACTCAAGGCATATTACGATGTATTAAACACCGCAATAAACTGCAAAGAGACACACGAAAAGACCCAGACAATGATATTCTTAAAATAACATACACAAGATATCGTAACTACTGTAATAATCTCATAAAAAAACTGAAAAGACAGCACGATAGAGACACAATTGCTAAATCTCTTAATAATAATAAACTATTGTGGAAAAATATAAAATCGGTGACGTACACTAGCGATACTAAAAAAACCTCTGGTACTGAATTACTTCAAAATAGTACATCCCCAACCAGAAGTGTAAATAACATTAATGAATATTTTGTTAACATAGGTAAAAACTTAGCTGAAGAAATCGAGATGAACACTAATCAGACTGAAACAGAAAATCTTGGCTTACCAAATAAAGCACAATTACACTCTTTTGTTCTATTAGAAACTGATCATGACGAGGTGGAGAGCATTTTAATGAGCCTTAAATCAAACAGTGCCCCGGGATTGGATAATATACCAGTTGCATATCTGAAATACGCAAAAAATGATCTTGTTCCTATCATAACACATCTCGCAAACCTTTGCTTCAAATCAGGCACGTTTCCGAGACCGCTCAAACAGTCGATTATCACACCAGTTTATAAAAATGGAGAAAAAAGTGATCCTAACAATTATAGACCCATATCTGTGTTGCCTGCTATTTCAAAAATTATTGAAAAGCTACTAAACAAGAGACTTATTCAATTCCTGAATAAATTTAAAATATTATCTTCGAGACAATTTGGTTTTAGACAGGGCACATCAACAGAGGATGCAGTTGTCGGTCTAACCTCGTTTATCACAGATCAACTTGATAAAGGCAACAGATGTATTTCATTCTTCTTAGACCTGAAAAAAGCGTTTGACACAGTTTCTGTCCCAATACTGCTAAAAAAATTGGAAAGCATAGGAATCAGAGGAGCTCCTTTAACTCTTTTCAAAGACTATCTCTCAGATAGAAAACAAAGAGTTAAAGTGGGACAACACATTAGTGACGAAGTAGATATCAGTTATGGAGTTCCGCAGGGGAGTGTTCTTGGTCCTACTCTCTTTCTACTCTACATAAACGACCTCTGTAACCTAACCTTAGAACAATCGGAAATCTATTCATATGCCGACGACACTGCCATAGTATTTTATGATAAATCTTGGAGTGAGGTTAAGACTAGGGCTGAGAATGGTATGAGAACTGTCGCCAAATGGCTGAAAAGTAATCTGCTGACACTGAACACTAGCAAAACTAAATATATATGTTTTAGTATTTATAAATCGACTCAGCCCAAAGAAGATCTGCGTGTAAGGATACATAGCTGTAATGATACGCGTACTAACAATGATATCTGTGACTGTGCAATAATTGAAAAGGTAACACAAATAAAATATCTGGGTATTATCTTGGATCAGAGGCTGTCTTGGCATCCCCAAATTGAGCAAGTGGCTGGCAGAATTAGAAAACTGATTTGGATATTTAGGACTCTAAGGTATATTGTTCCAACACATATAAAGAATGACAAAAAACCTACCAGAAATCCCCTCAACCAAGTTTACTTTGCCCTGGCGCAGTCCGTCTTAACGTACTGCATTTCAGTTTGGGGCAGCGCTGGAAAATCCAAATTCTTGGAGGTTGAACGTGCTCAAAGGGCTCTACTGAAAGTCATGTACTTCAAAAAAATGAGATACTCCACCGAACTTCTTTACCGTACTGCTAGAGTACTTACTGTCAGAAAATTATTTATATTACGTGCTATTCTAAAAACACATAGAAGCCTTAAATTCGATCCACTACTAGTTAGACGACGACGGCGAATCTCTGAAGTAGCAACAGTTCGTATAAGTAGAACATTGTTTGCTTCAAATCAGTTTCTACGGCTATCAGCTAAGTTGTACAACAAAATAAACATAAAAATAGATATTTATTCGAAATCCTTATATGAGTGCAAGAAAAAAGTGACTGAGTGGATGAATACTCTAAATTATGAGGAAACCGAATTATTATTGCAGCGTACAGTTTAGTTCCAACAATACATAATAATTAAATACATTACATGAGTACCTACCATTGGAATTTTTTATGAATGAATTTAATGAATTTATTAACTAACTTAATTTTGATTTTATTATTGTATAATTTGTGCATGTGCATGTTTCATAACTACCTTTTTATTGTTTTTCTCGTTGACTCAGAATAATGGAATAAAATTTTATAAATTATTTTAATTTTAATATATTTCTTATGTAACTATCTATAACTTTAAATGTAATTAATTAATTTGTTGTATTATTTGAAGAATTTTATTGTTGTGGAAGAGCGAAATATCCTAATACAGGCATTGTTTTGCCTAAAAGGAGATTTCAAACTCTATTTCTTGTAATGAAGAATCTTTTTGATGAAATAAAGACAATTTTAATAATCTATCTAAATCTATATAAATATACATATAATAAAACAGTAAAAAAAAAAAAAAAAAAAACTTCCTGGTCGAATAGCAGCTATGGAAGACCTTGCTCTTAATACCTTTATGTTAGGTCTAAATCATTCTATATCTGCGGTTGTCCGGTGCAGGAATCCCTCAACATTAAACGAGGCGGTACAACACGCAATTGAGGAAGAAAAATTATTTAACTTGTCTAAATCTAACTCAAATAAATATACCAAACAATGTTCCATATGTAACAAATCAGGTCACACTTCCTCCGAATGCTACTTAAAAAACAAATCTTCAGATAAATATTCTAACTATAAAAAAACATATCACCTTAACCCTAACTCTAATAATAATATAAAATCTAATCTTTCTAATTCTTATACAAATTCAAACATAAAATCATGTAATTATTGTAAAAATTTGGGTCATTCAATAGATGAGTGTCGTAAACGCAAATATAACATGCAGCGCCGCGAAAACGCTAGCTCTTCACAACGTGACTACCAGTCACCTGGTAACGCCACCGGCACGGTAAACGTGTGTGACGTAAATGAGTCGCGGTTCGATTCCGACGATACACATTTAAACTAATTCCGATTTCGGGTCCGTGTCTACCGAAATCGAATATAGCAAACGACACGATTTCACCTACTATATCTACAACTCAGTCCAAGCAACTGAGTCCTACCAAATCTACATCTCAGTCAAAGCAACTGAGTCCTACTAAATCTTATACTAAACCATATTCTAATTCCTGCAACAAAAATAAAATCACTGAATCTTATAACGCTTCTACTCATGTCAATTGCACAATTCCCATTTACGAGACAAATATAAAAATAAAAAAAATATCTCTACCTCATGTATTTCTAAAGTCGAGTTACTCTTTTAAACCTTTAAGTTTTCTTATAGATACAGGTGCATCTATCAGTTTACTAAAACGATCAAGTATGAACATGACACCTCCTTTATCTCGTGAAATGGTTAAACTAAAAGGAATAAACAACACTGAATCTTGTTGCGTTACATTAGGTACATTTCAAATGGACTTTGCACTATTTACCAATAATTTTAAGTATAAATTTCATGTCGTCAATGATGACGTCATGCTGGACTATGATGGCATCCTAGGTAGTGATTTTCTAAGTCATTTTAAAGCGAACATTAACTATGATACAAAAATATTGAATATATACGAGCATAATTTACAAATAAATTACACTAAACCAATTTATATTATTCCCGCTCGTTCTGAAATAGTCATTGAATGCGCTATATCAAATTACTCGCACGAGACTTATAAAAATAATGAGGCTCTAGTACTCGATCAAACCTTATGCAATGGCGTTTATGTCGCAAATTGCATTGTATCTATTAAACCTAATAAAAGAATAAATATTTCTGTTTTAAATACCACTGACTCTGACGTAGAGATCAAAGATTATCACGCAGAAGTGTCACCTCTCGATTATGACTTAAATACCTACAAGTATCAAAATATAAATTCAATTTCTTATTCTAAATCTGAACGAGTTCAAAAGTATTAAACCTATTACGCTGTTCTCACTTAAATTCTGAAGAGAAAAAATCTCTCTTGGAATGTTGCTCTCAATACACAGATATTTTTCATCTTCCAGATGAACCATTATCTTACACTAACGCAATCGAACATTCTATTAACTCAGTGTAGTGCGCCTCCAATTCATGTCAAGTCATATCGCTTCCCTGAATGTCATAAGGAAGAAGTAGATTCCCAAATTCGTAAAAATGCTTGAACAAAATATTATTCGCCCCTCTATTTCACCATGGAGCGCCCCAGTTTGGGTAGTCCCTAAGAAGTTAGATGCGTCTGGCAAACGCAAATGGAGGATTGTCATAGATTATCGACGCCTCAATGATATCACAGTTTCCGAAAGTTATCCCTTGCCTCTCATTACTGATATTCTCGACCAACTAGGTCATTCTAAATATTTTAGTACGCTAGATTTATCTAGCGGATTTCACCAAATTAAGATGAACCCTAAAGATGCTGAGAAGACAGGTTTCAGTGTAAATACTAATTCAAGCACTTCTGGTCACTACGAATTTACCAGAATGCCTTTCGGGTTGAAAAACGCCCCTACAACGTTTCAGAGACTCATGAATACGGCTCTCTCCGGTCTCCAAGGTCTTCACGCATATGTCTATTTAGACGATTGTATCATCTATTCTCATAATCTCACTGATCACATTACAAAATTAAAACTTGTATTCGATAGATTACGACAATTTAATTTAAAGTTGCAACCCGACAAATGTGAGTTTTTACGTCGCGAAGTTGCATACTTGGGTCATATTATTACCGATAAAGGTGTATCTCCCAATCCTGATAAGGTTAAAGCCGTCACTGAATTCCCAACTCCTACGAATGTCAAACAAATAAAATCCTTCTTAGGCCTCGTAGGCTATTATCGACGATTCATTGAGAATTTTTCTAAATTAACTAAACCTCTCACATCTCTACTAAAAAAGGATGTTGCCTTTAGTTGGACATCCGAACAAGATACTGCTCTCAATATTCTCAAAAAAGCAAACTTACTACAGCTCCTCTACTCCAATATCCAGATTTTTCCGCACCGTTTATAATTACAACGGATGCCTCTAGTTATGCCGTAGGAGCAGTACTTTCCCAAGGTGATATAGGTAAAGATAAACCTATAGCCTTCGCTTCAAGAACTCTGAATAAAGCCGAGGGTAATTATTCAACTACGGAGAAGGAACTCCTAGCTATTATTTTTGCTGTCAAAACATTCCGTCCTTATATTTTTGGGCGTAAATTCAAGATCGTAACCGATCACAGGCCCTTAGTTTGGTTATTTAATAATAAAGATCCAGGCAGTAGACTCATTCGCTGGCGCCTCAAACTCGAGGAGTATGATTATGAAATTATATATAAACAAGGACGCCTTAACTCTAACGCTGATGCATTATCCCGCTGCCCTGTAATTACTATTAATATAAATACCCTAAATAATTCACCTTATGAAAAATATTTCAAAGATCAACTTACCAATAAAACATCTAATCTAAATACTATTATTGAAGAACAACGTCAAAGTTTACACTTAACTAAATTAAAATCAATCGTTTGTCCAGTCTCTTTAGATTTTGATTACTCTATGCCGCACTGCGAAGAAATACTAACGCAGCTCGATGATTCTGCTGACTTACTAAATTCCGAACGCGAACCTTTTAGTATTCAAATGATAAATGATAAAAATAAAACTTTACTATTTCCTTTATACAAAAAATTCATCACTATGAAGAAACTAAATTTAAGGATATATACAACTTACTAATAAAATTAAGAGACAAAATTGTAACCGAAAATCCTGAGGTCACTGAACTTGCTATGCCCGACTTCACGGATCCTTTTTCAAAGATACCATATACTAAATTATATAACATGATTTCTTATATTTTTCATAATACTTACATTAAAATTTATATTTACAAAAATCTATTAATTTATCCAACTCCTGTCGAAGTTCCCAAAATACTAAAAGAAAACCATGACTCAACTATTGCGGGTCATCCCGGGTCAACACGAATGTATAATCGTATTAAAGCTGCCTATTATTGGAAAGGTATGCGTTCTGACATTGAAAATTATGTAAAAAATTGCAAGCTATGCCAAATTAATAAACCTTTACGAAAATCTAATAAAGCTCCCATGGAAATCACTTCTACTTCTACTAGACCATTTGAACGTCTAGCTCTCGATATCGTTGGTCCATTACCAGAATCTGGTCTTCAAAAATTCAAATTTATGCTAACTCTTCAAGATGATCTTACTAAATTCTCAAGCGCTTATCCTATGGTAACTGCCACTAGTGAAGAAATCGCAAAGAAATCTTATTCATTTTATGTCTCTATTCGGATTTCCAAAAACCATTCTCACTGATTTAGGAACCTGTTTCACTTCAGATTTATTTAAGCAGTTAACTGAAATATGTAGAGTAAAGTCTCTATTTACGACTCCGTATCATCCTCAAACGAATGGAGCCTTAGAAAGGTCACATGCCACTTTAAAAGAATATTTAAAATCCTTTGTCAATGAAAACCAGAACGACTGGCATTGCTATTTATTTACTGCCATCTTATCTTATAATACTAATCCACATTGTACCACTGAGTTCACTCCATACGAGTTGTTATACGGTTATAAACCTTCAATACCAAATTCTCTATATGACACAAGTAATAATACTACCTATAGTGAATATATTCGTGCTTTACAATATAGAATGCGTTTTAGCAGAGAAAAAGCTATCCAAAACATTATAAATAGTAAACAAAAGTCAAAACAATATTACGACTCTAATTCTCGTGACGTCTCTTATAAATCAGGTGACATGGTGTATTTAAGACACCATCACAGGTTACGAAAGGCTCTTTCTCCGATATGGAAGGGGCCTTACAAAATAATTAAGGTTCATAGTAAAAATAACGTAACCTTACAAGTAGGGCGTAAACATATTAAATATCATACTAATGAAATCAAGCCTGCTACATCTTAAATTATACCTATTACTTTATGTTATTTTCAGAGCTTTCTGCTACAGAAGCCACGCAGATTCGAAGATAACTCAAATCATTCATAGCTCCTGGAATTTATTTCGAGCCTACTACTCGTATACGTTTCTATAACGATTATTGGAAAATTGTAACTCATATTGATATTGTATCACTGGATCCTTACCTTAATAAAATCGAGAGTTTGTTTCATAAATTGTTGAATATATTTTGTAACAAACTTCAATCACAGGAATTCATTGAATGCAAAGATTTTTCTAACCCTTTGGAGATACTAATACAATCTAACTTAGTCAAATTGCAATCTTTATCTCATATTGTCGCAGATCAAACGCCAACCAAGGTGAAAAGATCCTTAGAGTTTGGTGGAGTAGATCTTAAAATTCTTTTTGGTACTCTAGACGCGGATGATGCACGCAAATATGATGCCGCGATTGAATCTTTTCAGAAGAGTGAATCTGATATCTACCGTTTAATGAAAGAAAAACATACATATTGTAAAATCTACTATAAATAATTTTAATTCAACTATTAACAAATTAAATCAGAATGAAATTAAAATAAACTCACAAATAAACATTATACAAGAAATGTTGTTAGAATCTACTAAAACTAATAATTTGTATTATCATATGTCTAAGATAAATAATCTACTAAATCTACTTGAAAGCTCTTTACTGAGCATTTCTAATGTGCTGGATTCTACGTTAAATGCTGTATTATTTTCTAAGGTTAATATTTTACATCCTAGTGTACTAAGTCCTTTAAGTCTCTATAATGAACTAAGTAAACATAACAATCAAATAAAGAAGCATTTAGATTTGCCGCTACAATTAAATATTCATACTATACATTCAATAATAGATGTTTCCCAACTTAGTTGTTATTATTATAATAATAAGATTATCTTTGTATTGCAAATCCCTTTGATTAGTAATGATAAATATGTTGTGTATAAAAATATACCCTTGCCAACGCCTCACAGTAACGAGTCACATGCGAAAACATTTTCTTTAATTCAACCCTCCAGCATGTACACTGCTTTAAGTGATGACAGGTTGTATTACGCTGTATTATATAACTTAGACAAATGCAAAAAAATTAGTGACGATTATTCCATATGTGAATTAATCACCTTTGTATTCTAGTATTACAAGCCCCAGTTGCGAATCAAAGTTGCTAACTGAAGTGGTGACATCATTACCTCCTCAATGCAACTCTAAATTACTTTTCGGTGATATAGACATATGGCACAAATTGTTAAATAATAAATGGATTTATGTTCAATCTAACCTCAACAAACTAGCAATTAAATGTGATGATGACGTAAATGACTATTCTATTGTTGGTACTGGATTAGTCGAGTTAACTGGAAATTGTATAGGGTATTCTAAGGCAATGCAACTAGTACCTACTAGTAGTTCTAAGTTTTTTGACAAAGTCATCTTTGGACATACATTTCGACATAACCGCTGACAATTGTTGTAATAAGGAATTTCTGAATAAAACTTTACCACATTTGTCACCTTTATCTTTAAGTAAAATAAATTTAGATAATTTAAGATATTCCTCTCATAAATTAAACGATATAGAAACTGAAATTAATAACCTTGAAAGTCTGTCTCATTTTATAAAATATGGCACTTATTATTCAACATTTACGTATATTTTAATTGTTTGTTTACTCATATTTGTTATTTATAAGTTATTTATATGTTTTAAAAATCGATGTCTCCAGCGTCAAAATAATAAGCATGTAAACAATAAGCTACAGATATCCAATGCTGTTGAAATGACTCCTATTTCAGGTTCTAGTTCTGATGACGACAAACAGTCTTTAAAATCTTTAACTCCCTCGTCGCATCAGACACATAAGGTCGATTTTCATAAATCTATTAGAAATATTAATATTTAAATTTTAACCTTATGTAAAAAAATAAATAAAAATAAAATTTGAACACATGTTACATTATATTTTAATTACTATTGTAAACACTGAATCCCGACGACATCCTAAATATTTATCTTTGCATAAGTAATCAATGTTACTAAGTACTTATTTCTTGACACTGACTTCGCTTCATCCTGATTTCGATAAAGCTCCGTCAAAAGGGGGAGGCTGTTATATTCTAATACTAGCGAAACTGGGTCATACTGCGTTGGTATTCCACTCGTCAGCAGTTTTACCTGCGTTTGATTAATTTTATAAATTTAAGCAGAGTTAGAATTTGTAATCGTCGGGAGTCACACATTTTCAATTTTATTTTTGGTGTTTGTGTAAAAGTGAATAAAGGGTTGTGGTGTAAAAGTGCGTGTTATTTGAAACTACCAACGGGACCTCACAACAGATCGCATAATTTCTTGTTTGGAGGCAGTAATAGCTTTGACATAAATAGCAACTTGGTGGTATTTATGTCAAAACTATTATAACTATTTATAGCAATATGACTATATAACGTAATGTAAGTAATGAGACGGATGAAACATTTTTGGCAACTGCGATTTAAAAAATTCTGACAATGATGACGATGAAATCGTTTTAGGTCAATGGTGGAGTCTAGCACGAACGTGGTCTTCAACTCTGTGTACACCAAGAGCTACTGCCGAGCCGGCCCCTTCTTGGTTGGGGCGGTGATGGGATACCTCATGTACACATACAAACCAAAAGATCACCGAAAGGTCCTGGGGAAGGTAAGGTTGATGTTTTACCTATATTCGTGGCCATAAATAATACACATTGACCTTTGGAATTCAATGACTTATGGACCAATACTATCTGTACTAATGAGTTTCTCTCGACGTTCCTTTTCTGCAGTGATCGTTTCGAAATGCTTGTAGCTTTAACGGGAAATAATGCCAGTAAAGGTCTAGTAGAATCTGAATAAATTACTGTTTTTTTTTATTTTATCACTCAGGTAGTATTTATGCGTGTTTCAGTTGTCCTCATATTTGGCAGTTATGTGCAGCTTGATCATCATGGCCGCTGTCTGTCATTTAGGTCTTTACTACTACATGGTGGATGAGCCTCCCAATAGCGCCATCTATGTCGCGGTCAACAGGACTCTCTGGGGGTTAGCTGTGTGCATCGTAATTGGGGTCTCTGAGTACGGGGATCTTCGTAAGTTCATACATTATTATCTCTTACGCATACAGTTACATGACACACTTCATGCACTTTATTCTGAACTTTATATACTTCCACCTTCGGTTGGTTCATGCAAAGTAAGTATATCTATCCACTCCTGTTTATTATTCCTGCGACCTATATTATATTGTCTCTTACTATCTTTGCACTGATTTTGAGACGTCACCTTTGTGTGACGTCACGGCATCGCCACACGGACAAAATTATGTTAAAACCCAATTTTTATGACCCCATCTCCAGCTATATGTTCTTAATATTGGATATAAAATGTGTTGTTCATTCTGTTGCAGCAATCTTAAACTCGATATATACCTGGTACCCCTTGTTACCCATCAGCAGGCTGACATACGGCGTCTACATCACACACCTAATTATCTTGGAATTCATATTTTTCTCAGCGCGAACTACATACATGTTTAATTTATACGTCATGGTGAGTATATTTCTTTCATAGACTTCAGTATATAATAAATCTATGATTTCTTTCACCCGACGACAATCACTCCGACGACGAGGTGGAGACTATGTATGAGGATATTTCTAAAGCCATACATAGCTCCCAGACCCTTTATACCGTTGTGATGGGGGACTTTAACGCGAAACTGGGCAAACGAAGCGATAATGAGCTGAGAGTGGGGAATTTTGGATATGGAAGAAGAAATGCACGCGGTCATCTGCTGGCCGGCTTTATGGAGAAGGAGAGCCTCTTTATGATGAACTCCTTCTTCAAAAATCCAAAACAGCGAAAGTGGACGTGGTTGCATCCTAATGGCGTCATAAAAAATGAGATAGACTTCATCTTATCGACAAAGAGGCACATATTCAATGATGTCTCTGTGATCAATGCCGTAAAAACAGGAAGCGATCACCGAATGGTAAGAGGCACATTGAATCTGAGAACGAAACTTGAAAGGTGTCGACTGATGAAGTCTACGCTCCGACCAGCGCCCATCCAGCTCCAAAATACCGAGAGCTTTCAGCTCGAGTTACAGAATCGCTTTGAATGCCTGGGAGACTGCGAAAATTTGGACAATTATAATGACAGGTTCGTGCTAATTGTCCAAACAGCTGGGTCTAAAACCTTCAAAACCCGCTGCTCAAAAGAAACCAAAAAGATCTCGGACCTCACCAACAAACTCATGGAAGAAAGACGAAACTTGGTTCTGCAGACCTCTGATGATGCTGCTCAGTATTGACGTCTAAACAGACAGATCTCCAAGTCCCTAACTCACGATTTGCGCCAAATCAATACCGACCGTATTGAAGAGGTGATTAAGCGTAATAAGGGCTCAAAAGTTTTTGCAAGGGATCTGTCTGTTGGTCAAAGCCAACTGACCAAGCTGAAGACTGAGGATGGCAGAATCATTTCGTCGAAGCCGGAGCTGTTGGAAGAGGTTGAGAAGTTCTACGGACAATTATACGCGAGCGTACGCGCACCTGTCATAAATCTGGCCAAAGATCCAAGAGCCAGATTGACCCGACACTACACCGAAGATATCCCAGACGTCAGCTTATACGAGATTAGAATGGCTCTCAAACAGTTAAAAAACAATAAGGCACCGGGTGACGATGGAATCACGGCTGAGCTTCTGAAAGCAGGTGGAACGCCGGTATTAAAAGCTCTTCAGAAGCTATTTGATTCCGTCATACTCGAGGGACGAACGCCTACGGCATGGCACAGAAGTGTGGTGGTACTTTTCTTCAAAAAAGGGGACAAAACCTTATTGAAGAATTATAGGCCTATCTCACTTCTGAGCCATGTCTACAAACTGTTTTCGAGAGTCATTACGAATCGTCTCGCTCGCAGGTTTGACGACTTCCAGCCTCCCGAACAAGCCGGTTTCCGAAAAGGCTTTAGTACCGTGGACCACTTACATACGCTGCGGCAGATTATACAGAAGACTGAGGAGTATAATCAGCCCTTATGCTTGGCGTTTGTGGACTACGAGAAAGCCTTCGATTCGATCGAGACCTGGGCTGTGCTACAGTCTCTCCAACGGTGCCAAATTGACTATCGATATATCGAAGCGCTGAAGTGTTTGTACGAAAACGCCACCATGTCGGTCCGTCTCCAGGATCAAGGCTCGAAACCTATCCAGTTGAAGCGAGGGGTGAGACAGGGAGACGTTATATCTCCGAAACTGTTCACCGCCGCCCTGGAAGATGTTTTTAAGCTTCTGGACTGGAGCGGACTCGGCATCAATATCAACGGCGAGTACCTCACTCACCTTCGATTCGCTGACGATATCGTAGTCATGGCTGAGACCTTGGAAGACCTAAGCACAATGCTCGATGGCCTCTGTAGAGCTTCTCAACAAGTGTCTTTGACTAGTGTGTGTTGCCAGTAATGACATACGGAACAGAGACGTGGTCGCTTACTATGGGCCTCATAAGAAGGCTCAAGGTCACCCAAAGGGCAATGGAGCGCGCTATGCTCGGAGTTTCCCTGCGTGATCGAATCAGAAATGAGGAGATCCGTAGGAGAACTAAAGTAACCGACATAGCCCGCAGAATCGCGAAACTTAAGTGGCAGTGGGCGGGGCACATAGCTCGTAGAACAGATAGCCGTTGGGGCAGAAAAGTTCTCGAGTGGCGACCACGAACCGGAAAACGTAGTGTTGGCAGGCCTCCCACTCGGTGGACCGATGACCTGGTGAAGGTCGCGGGTTGCGCATGGATGCGGGCAGCGCAGGACCGGTCGTTGTGGAAATCCTTGGGGGAGGCCTTTGTCCAGCAGTGGACGTCTTTCGGCTGAGAGAGAGAGAGAGATGATTTCTTTCTATTTGAAATTGAGAATGAATTTGTCGTTAGTAGAATAGACTGCCACCGACACGAAAAGAGAACGAGAATTTCGCGTTTATACAAATAAATTTATCTTCGCTATATAGGTCTGATTTTTTTCGACGTTTCTTATTGACAGTTGTTGTTTCTAAACGCTAATAGATTTAGGAACAGTAAGCTATCTGTAAATGTCAACGTGTGAAATAAGAATAGTAATATATTGACGATTTGATATTTCTACCTATTTAAATTAAAATAGAAAATAATTTTACTTCGAATTGCAGTATGTGGATGCAACAGGGGTAGTAGTGTTTAGCCTGATAGCAGCTCTTTTCCTGTGGCTGCTGGTGGAGGCTCCGATCATCAACATCAACAATATGCTGCTGGATAACACGTAACTATTCCTTTGAAATATTTACATAGATCTATCTACCTACATATTTTCCCACCTGTTTTCCTCAACTTGCTCAAACCATTTTAACATTCCTTTTGGTCACTTTATCTTCTCTCACTCCACACACGTGCCGATCGATTTTATTATGTTTCTGCCATGCCGAACCTGCACTACAGATTTCTTCTTTGACTACAATACGTGCACATATGTATAAGCGCCTCGGCAATTTTCGAAAATGTAACGTCGCTTTCACAAGCTAGTTAAGATCTAGATTTTATTTTTGGCAAATAGAAAATAACGATGCCAAAAAGTTGCATTGACCCTTGCTCTCAATTGTACGATAGAGCAATTGTATTAACACCTCTAATGAATAACGAGACGAGGAAAGATCATACAGAAAATCATCCTGAAATCATACAGAAATTCATCAGCTGTTTTGTATGATTAGTAACAAACGCAAAATCAAGTAACATTGTAACAATGTTTTTCTAGGTGGAAGCCCAAAGCTGCAAAGTCTAATGAAGTTAACAATGGCGTGAAATCTTATGAAGTAGCTAATAAGAAATCCTATGAACTAGTTACGAATGGAATTAAAACTAATGGAACAGCTAGTAATGAACAGAAATCAAATATGCAACTTAGTAATGGAAATAATACTAATGGAATAGCTGTTGATGGAAATGAGACTAATGGAACAGTTGTTGATGGAAATAAGACTTATGAAATAGCTACTAATGGAAAGAAATTCAAGTAGTTTGTAATTAAAATAATTCTAATCATTTAACTAGCTTGATTAGAGGAAAACCTTAAGGCCATGTCGTAGCACACATTCGAAAAAATTGAAATTTTTCATGAAGAAATTTTCCTAATTAGAGTTTAATTACGAAGTGGAAAAATAATACAGGATATAGATTATGATGTTTATTAAGGTTTCAATCGTGTACTTTTTAATAAAAATACATATTTTCGGCTTAATTAATTCATAAAGGCACCGAAAATTTAGAAAAAAATACAGCTTTCAAGTCATGGAACTTACAATTTTCAGCGATAACATATATATTTTTTTATATAATTAGTTAATATAATATATACTATATCAAAGTTTTAAACGAGAACTTTTGTTTTTGGACTAATATTTTTAAAGATATTTGAGAAATAGTTGCTAAATCGGTACAAAAATCTGTTCGATCCTGCCAACGACAGTAGAACATTGTGTTGTGCAAAAAACTATATTATTGCAACGCGCACACGGCGCGGTTAAGCGCATATGAATTTTGTTTATTGCAGCTCAGGTTGGACCTCATCTTAAAGGGTTAAAACCATTCTTATTACAGCAAAATAACACCATACTATGGTATCTGTAGTTGTAATATGTAACTTTACCTACAATTTGTGGATAATTCCCAAAGTTGCTGAGATACAATACAACTCTTCGTCGTGATTTTTGAAAAAAAATGAGAGGCTCTGCGCCGATTATATTGCAGTGGTGCATAGACCCATGAAGTCCTATGTGCGGATACCAGATCTAGCGCCTCTTTAGATACTCTAGATAGTATTTCAGATATCTGTGGTTTAGATGCATGAAATTTTGTATAGACTCTAAGAAATATTTGAAAAGATTTACATAATAAAAAAATTATAACCTACAGAACATTTTTATTTTCTCAAAACTTACTGCGTGCTCTGATACTATGCATTTTTACTTCTTCATATTGTTGGAGACGTTTCGTTTTTTTTTTGGGTTTCGCATTGTTTTTTGGTGTAAAGATTAGGATGATGAAGTATTTGTTAAAAATATCACCCTCCTTATATTCAATGCAAATTAATAGAAAATTCCCAGGGATTTCCTAGAGGAGCTCAGTGGTTCGCGCACTAGACCTGCGATAGTTTAAGTAACATTAGCAATGGTCGGTCGCGGGATGGAAGACCAAAAATTTACTTACACCTTATCAAACCATAAAAAAGGCCAGTGCCAGTACCAGTGGGAATATAATAAAACATTTTTTCCAAAAAAATTAACCGACTTCCATCATAAATCTTAAAATCATGAAATAACAATAAAGGAAAATGTATTAGCATGCTACCTACTGAATGAGGTGAAGTCGGTGCCAAGTGCATTTTATATATACAGGGTTATCTATACCTAAATATAACAAAACAGTAAAAATATTTTGTCTGTACATCCAGTATTTTTGACTGAAATGGATAGGGACACCTAAAAAGAAAAATAGAAAGCATAAATATTTTTTTGGAATTTCTTGTCTGTCTGTCTGTATGTATGTACGCGTTTCACGCAAAAACTACTGGACGGATTTGAATGAAACTTTTTTTGTTGTATAGCTATTAAGCCTGGGCAACATATAGGCTATTATTGATTTTTAAAACTGGAACACCTGATGAAGAACCATGACAGAACAGCTAAACTATAAGAGATATGGAAATGGTACCTTAGCAAAAGTTTATCAATCTGACGAGCATTTTCTGTGGACGTATAAAAATCGAAGATCAGGATCATCTGATGAAGAACTCCAAGAGACCAGCTACACTATTACATATATGGAAATGGCGCCTTAGGAAAAGTTGTTCAACCTGATGAGCATTTTCTACTGACGTATAAATATTGAAGATCTGGAACATCTGTTTTCGTTCATCAACATATATTCCCGCGTGACACGAGTTTAGGTTACTACGAAGCGAAATTTACGCGGGCGAAGCCGCGGGCAACAGCTAGTATGTAATAAACGCAAAACCTTCCTAGGGGTGAAAGTACTCATAAATATGAACATCTTTTTCTATTGAACCAACTCTGAAATCTAAAAAAAAAACTACTCGCCCAAAATGTATGGAACAGCTGAATTTTTTTTTGATGATTTTTTTCAGAGTCGGTCCCATACAAAAAGATGTTCATATTTATGAGTACTTTTATCCCTAGGAAGGTTTTGCGTTTAATACAAATAACCCTGTATACATGATTCTAATGTTAATTTAGATTATTTAATTTTCAATTTGGCAAATGTTAGTATTTTTATATTTTGTTAGGTATCTTTAAAATTACTTAACAGATTCTGACGTGGTTAAAATGGGACCAACTTGGGAATACACCCATTCAAATAAAAAAACAATTTTGGAAATCAGTCCACAATTGGCGTATACATAAAAAAAACATACATACATCGAAACATATAACCTCCTCCTTTTTGGGAAGTCGGTTGAAAATGGCGGATGATGATCATATACCATTGCATTTATATAAATGATAAATGATGATAAATCCTATCGACCCCTATACCTTAAATGATATAGGGTACATACAAAGTCCAGAAAGAGATCTAAATGTACGAGTGGAAACTATTCATCATCTTCTCATCATCAATATCTTCAATTTAAGCGATTCAAGCCAGCAGTGTACCAAAGTGGAAACAAATCGAATGAGTATAAGTTTCGTGTTGCTCTGATCTATTTTATTTATTTATTTCACAATATAACAGACATAATATATACAGGTCGATTTCACCAAATATGACTTTACACGAGAATAGCTATCCACGGAATATAATTCTTAGATTTAATTACTGGATAACTTCGTCCACGTTCGACCACTCTACACTAGAGTAAATTTACTCTCGGATGAATCTGAATGATTGAAGAGAATGGCTGTATAAGCCATCTAAATTCAATAGTTCGTTTCTCCTTTATTAAATTAAGTGTATTGCGTATTATTCTGTTCGGCAGGGTTATAAGTCAAAGCTGGAAAATAAAACTTTTTTCCAAAAAAGTGAACCGACTTCCATAATAAAACTTAAAATCATGAAATAACAATAAAGAAAAATGTATTAGCATGCTACCTACTGAATGAGGTGAAGTCGGTGCCAAGTGCAGGACTATGTAATTTTTAGCTAGGCATTTTGTATATGTACCTACATGATTCTAATGTTAATTTATATTATTTAATATTAAATTTGGCACCGACTTCACCTCATTCAGTAGGTAGCATGCTAATACATTTTTCTTTATTGTTATTTCATGATTTTAAGTTTTATTATGGAAGTCGGTTCACTTTTTTGGAAAAAGTTTTATTTTATCATTTTTAGTGCTTCTACACCTTTTCATTTTTTTTAATAGAAACTTAAACTTTTCTTTCACTGGTGGCCGAAAATAAAGAATTAAGAATTCGAAACTTTTTATGTCAGTTTGATTTGAAATGTCAGAACATGTTAAATTGTCTATTATTTTTGGCACATAAATAGACCGTGAGCACGCGACGACCAAACCTTCCTTATTTTAAAAATGCTGAATATTTCTCTGCGTGGTATATACGAGTAAAAATATTAGCGACTAGGTATGAAGTTTGGATCTTAGTTGCTTATGCAGGTAATATGGATAGCAAGGATGATTTTTATAGGTATAAAAAGCACCCTTGGGGCCTTCCAAAGTAATACATATTAAATTCAGCTTTTATAATAAAACAAAAATTCAGCTTTTATAAATAACAAATTCAGCTTTTATAATAAAACAAATAATTTAGTAAAGTTACAATGTCTAGCAGGGGTTTATATCTGCACCAATTGCCTGATAATGGATGGCGTGATTTCTTATATTATTAGGAATAAAATCTTTAAAAATCTTTACTTTAAGGAAATTGAGTTACCACTTTAAATGTTATAGCTACAAATAATCTGCCTAAGTAATCATGATCCAACTTTTATAGTCACTAAATGTTTGGAACATACACAGAAAATCTTTAGTTTTAATAAAATAAGGAAGGGCATGCTATCGCGGGCTTTTTGCTCTATAATGCAATGTTGGTATTTTTATATTTTGTTAGGTATCTTTAAAATTACCGAACAGATTCTGACGTGGTTAAAATGGGACCAACTTGGGTATATATCATTACGAATAAAAAAACAATTTCGGAAATCAGTCCACTGTAGGCGGAGAAATCGGCGAACATACATAAAAAAAAACATACATACATCGAAACATATAACCTCCTCCTTTTTTGGGAAGTCGGTTGAAAATGACATGTCTATCGAAGTAACAGCTGACAGCCGGGCGGCCTTGTTTAATCAAGGGATAAATCTCGGTTATCTATTTATTCTTAGGTTAAATTGTTGGTGAAAATGTAAAATTTGTTATCCCTGGAGTAACATACATCATTATTCTTGGAATAAGACTTATCTCTGGTGAAATCAGCCCTTAATCTTAAATAACACTGATATAAACCACTGAGGTTTGTCTACAGCGCTGATGATTAGCCTCAGGTCAACAATATATATATATATAATACTAGCTTTCGTTCGCGGCTTCGCCCGCGTGTGTTTCCCACGGGAACAGTGTTTTTTCCCTATGTCCTTCTCCATACTTCCAGCTATGTGTATGCAAAATTTCAGGAAGATTGATTCAGTAGATAAAGCGTGAAGAGGTAACAAACATACAAACTCACTTTCGCATTTATAATATTAGTTAGGATTGGGATATAGGAAGGTACTAGAACTTATTAATGTGTTACACACAGAAACCACGTACGTATGTAGGTATCGACAATAATATGAGTCTTATAGAGTTTCGAATAGGTAATCTTTAAGTTTCCTTTTAATATTGCATGGCGTTGGTGAGTTATATAAGCCACATATCCATAAATAATACAAATAGTAAAATCTAAAATATAAAGTTACATAAAAATATAGTAAAGTATGACACTCTTTAACGAAGTGGGTAGTGCGATATGATGATACAATAGGTCATCGAAATACAACTACTATTAGTACATAATATCTCGATGACAATAGGTATATTAATTAAAACTATTATATTTCATACATTTATTTTAATTTCATACTATTTAATTAGACTTCTTTCCATCATTTACTAGTCCGTCAGATTTCTTCCCATTAGACTCCTCTACATTTACTCCATTTGTCTTGGCAGTTTCGGTCTTCCATCTAGAACAAATATAATTTTGTTTATTTTTTATTTAAAACTTTATTAAACCAAAATAATACAATGGTATAAAAGGCGGACTTAATGCTAAAAGCATTCTCTACCAGTCAACCTTCGGGATAAACAGAAATAAGTATGTCATGTGTGCACAAAGTGACTAAATTTGTATAAATATCACAAATATACTCTGTACATAAAATATGAAAGCTAAATATAATAAAATATATACCTACAAGCAAAAAATTAAACATACCACATATGTATGTAGTTTACAATGGAGTTTACATATGTACATACAAGCATAAATTAAACATACTACATATGTATGTACAAGCAAAAATTAAACATACTACATATGTATGTAGTATATTTAATTTTTGCTTGTATGTACATATGTAAACTCCATTTATCCTTACCAGTCCTATCATGTAAACAATCTTCACAGTACTTTTTGTTGAATTTTGTTGAAAATAAATCAAATATTAGTTCAAACCTAAACATTCTAAAGTAAAACATTTATTAACCACGAAAGTAATTTCCTAAAAAGTCTATTTTAATTTATATTGTTGTAAAATCATAAAAAGATATGGTAAGATTGCTTACATGATAGGACTGGTAAGAATAAATGGATTTTATGTACATACACAATACAACATAGATGGTTACTTCTGCTGCGTTGAAATTTCCTTAAGAAACAGCGAACGAACTTGTTTTTTGAAAACGGGTTTGGTCGAAATGTTACGGATATCCAATAATCCACCATATCCAATTTCTATTGAAACGCGTTTGCGTCAGCTCACACAACTAACAAGAAATGTTGCTAATGAATAGTTACGTGTCTTCCAGTAGCATATTGTTGATGTTGATGATCGGAGCTTCCACAAACAGCCACAGGAATAGAGCTGCTATCAAGCACAGCACCATGAATCCCACTATAGCCATAAACTGAAATTCAAAATGCGAAATAGAATTTGACAATCCATATATCAGGTAAAACTTTCAATATTAGAATATTTGCCAGAACAGGCCTTATTATTCAGACAAGTGTAAAGTAGACATAAACAGGATTTTTATTAAATATATATAAAAATTAATTATGATCATTCTTCTACTTAGCTACTATACCATCTCAAAATAACTGCTGATACTGAAGAACATCCGAAAAGACCCAGAGAGGTATTCCATGTTGATTGCAGTCAACAATGATTATTCTACTATTTCTTTTCTTATATTCCATATCTTTATTTGCTCAAAAACATGGTGTTTCAAATATAAAAAGGAACTCTTACCATGACAGTGGCATCAAATGCATGTGTAGAGCGCGATGAGAAGAATAGGAATTCTAAGATTATGATGTGTGTGATGTAGACCCCGTAGGTAAGTCTGCTGATGGGTATCCACGGGTACCAGGTATATATTCTGGTAAGGATTGCTGAAACAGAATGACTAATATGTTTTTCTGGATCCACATAGAGATTAAATGAGCTGTTAACCTAACGCCCAAATATTAAATAGTAACTCGTACAGACTTAAAAGTTAGGTTAGTCATGTAATGTGTCTAAAGATCTGATTGAAAACAATCGATGTGATTTAAATCAGGAGTTAAAAAGTCGTCACAAGTGTTGGTGGCAGGCAGACATAATGAGATAGGACTGAGTCAGTAACTGCCAGAAATAGTTTGCATGAATCAAAAGTACATAATATAGAACAAAGTGCATGTAATATTATGCGCAAGTTATCAGAAGTTAAGTACATATATACTTACGAACATCCCCGTACTCTGAGACACCAATGACGATGCACACAGCTAGCCCCCACAGAGTCCTGTGGACCGCAACATAGATGGCGCTATTGAGAGGCTCATCCATTAAGTAGTAGTGAAAGCCTAAATTGTGAGCAGTGGTCATCATTATCAGGCTGATCGCGACTGCCAAATGTGAAGACAACTGAAAAAAACATAAACTGTTTATTTATGTCTCCAATGTCGATAATCTCTAAGATAAACCTGATCTTTGTATAGTTTGTGTACTTGATCAATTCAAAATATACCTTATAGCGAAAATTTTGAATAATTTTTGGATTAGGTACAGAGTTTATGAATTGGCCAAATCGTTCACTCTTTAAGCCCCAGTGAAAAATGAGCTGGTTGCCTTTGCTCAGTTGGATCTACTCATAAAACATTTATTGACCTCATCATCGGCCATTTAAATTCCCCTCAATGCTGTGGCACTAGTCTTTCATTCGATTCGACCAATCCAAAACCAGTCACCGAATTTCTTTAAAAGTTCTTTAGTAAAAAAATTAAAAATCTTACCTTCCCCATGACCTTGCGGTGGTCTTTAGGTTTGTATGTGTACATAAGGTATCCCATCACCGCCCCAACCAAGAAGGGGCCGGCTCGGCAGTAGCTCTTGGTGTACACAGAGTTGAAGACCACGTTCTTGCCAACTTCCACCATTGACCTTAAATGATACAATCAACTCAGCCATTTTCTTTCTAATGCAATTTACATCATTTAAATATAAAGTATGTAGACTTTTTGTAAAAATCATCATGTTAGCAAATAAACCTTCTTTGAAGGCCAAGTTTAAATAAAGAATTTCTGATTTCTAAACTATTCTGTCTGTAACTATCTGTATTTTTAGAGTTCCGTACCTCAAAAGGCAAAAACGGAACCCTTATATGATCCCTTTGTTGTCCGTCTGTCTATCAAACTTTTCAAGAACAACTTAGGAACGCTTAAAGGTATCACGTTGAAATTAATATCGAATACACGGATCCACGGTATCTTTCAGCAAAAAAACAATCAAAATAATACGTCAACGCGATCAGGAGTTGCGATTTTTTGCATATTTTCCGATTTCAGACATCAGTCAAAACCCGGGTACTTCCCGTTGACCTAAAATTATAAAATTTGGCAAAAAGAAAGGTCTAATAGTACTTATACAGGAATAAATAAGAAAGTTGTAAATATATTATTGAAAGTTCAAAAAAAGTGTTACAAACTTATTTTTTGCGCACGATGTAGTATAAATCTTAGGTATCGAACTTCAAAGTTCAGTTTGTTTTTGAAACTAGTTGGTCCTTCAGTTTTAAAGCTATAATGTGAGATGCTTTGTGTGTACGGAAACCTCGGTGCGCGAGTTTGACTCGCGCTTGGCCGGTTTTTGTTCAATAGTGCGCCTATTACATATAATGTGAAGAAGATTAAAATAAACCGGCAAAGCTTAGAATCTAGTAATGTAATTGTAGTTAATTGCCTTGTTAATTGCTTGTCATCGAGCACTCCTACTACTAACTTTTGGACAAGTAGGTGAAATACCTATTTTTGATAGATATAAGTGGAGCGTGAGCTCCATATAATGATAAAAGTAATCTTCAGGGTCGGTGTATGGTAATTTATTGGTAAAAACATAAGACCTAAAACAAATATAATAACGGTTAGAAAAGATAACAAGACACACTTCACTATAAATTTAGAATTATTTCCGAAACAACTAATAAAACTTAATAATACATACCCGATAAGGGTCTATAGTATAATAATATTTTAAAATAGCTTCACAAATAAAGTAATGTATATCGGTAGATACGAGGCCAAGAATGACAATCAGAATGCAGAATCGAATATGAATGAATACAGTTTAAAATTTATGATAGGTGAAATAAGTATGTATGTGCCAGCGCACGCATAAATGGATCCAAAGAGGATGAACGCGTCGCCGCGTTACATAAGATTTATTCTCATCCATATACATTTTATATAAATAATATATAACACAACAGTGCATTACAGATGTAAGAGTATAAAACAAAAATAGATTGACAAAATTGTTTTTCAAAAATTAAAGAAAAAATAATACTAACCGAATCCCGTGGAACGTCATAGCTGGGTAATTGTTAATGTAGGTCACTATTCCAGGGTAGATAAGGGAGAATCCTAAAGCAAATGCAAAGGCGTATGTACCAATAGTTTTGTTCTTTTTGTAGATAAGGAATAATATGGTTGCGATCACACACAGCTGGAAATCACAAGCCACGTACCACGTGGAAATATGACACTGAAAATAAAAAAATAAATTAGAATATATCTTATACCAGTGTTAAATGACACACATAATAAGAATGGACACAACAAAGAGGGAAAGAAGACGAATATAACACGCAGTAAAAAAATAATGTTCAAGTAAGTGCAAATATTTGCCTGTTAGGAATCGAACCTCGATGCCGAACCTCTAAACTGCTGCGATGGATAGGCATGGTAAAATAAAAAATCAAAATCACAAATTGTTTATTGAAACTTCAAAGAAGGTAACCAAATATATATACAATAGGTCATCAAACGGAAATAATTTTCACCTTTGGCCTCCGACAAATAGGCTTTACATAGTATAAACCCAAAGTTTGTAAAGTGGGCCAAAACTTTTTTGGTTACTGCGCTACAATAGTTAGTGAATTTTTGCATAATCCTTAACATAACAAGCTAATTATTAAAAAAAAACAGGACTGACAACTAACATAGCCTATGTCACTCGGAAGAATGCAAGGAATCTAAAAATACTTACGTACCTATGTACGTAAGTATTTTTAGATTCCTACATTAGATTAGATTAGATTTTTAGAATGTACATACTTATATCCACGAACCCTGAAAACATAACACTCTTTTTTTAATAATAATTGGTCAGTCGTGTAAAAAGGAGCCAATCTGATGTAACCACGACATTTAGCAACGAGGAATACGACTGTGAAGGTTCTAGAATTTACCAGTTTTTCTCCATGGACCTCGTTGCCGAGCATCAGCATGTTGACGAGCCAGTGCTGCTCGCAGGGCTTCCTCACAGACCCCATGTACACGAACCACATGGGGCCGCTGCCGATGTGAACAGACATCGCCACCATGAACAATATTGACGCACCGAAAGCAGTTGCTAACCTGAATAAATCATAGGTCTTTGAGCTTCTTCTTCTTCTTTTCGAGTCGAAGTAGCTATATTAAATGAGACCAGTATGAGGCCATTGCAGTGTCGTTGGCCTCGTTGAGGTCCTCAATAGTGCAGGAAATGGGGCAGTTAGGACATGCCAGAAGGTGGTCCATTGTCTGGATCGCACAACAATCGCACAGGTTATGGTTGGAGAAGCCCCACTTTGTGCGGTTTTCTTTGGCATCTCCCAACACCAGCCCGGATTCAGTTCAAGGACTTCCAAACTGCCCAAGGGTCTTTGAGCGCTAGTATTTATTCTAAATAGCATTTTTAGATTTAGGGATCCGTTTGCGAAATATTTAACTTTAAAGTGATAAATATTTAAATGCCTTTGCTAAGCCAGAGAAGAGACACGGTAAAATATCGGTATTTCATGGTGGTAAGGGCTCGCGAGGTCTACTATTCTCACAAAACCACTAGTATTCTAAATACAATGGTTGAACCATATATTTGCCGTCATATGAAGAAAAGCTTCATCTGATATTTTTTGTTTTAAATATAGCTAAACGATGATGGAGTCTAAAATTTTAAAAGCGAAAGTGAAATTGAGTTATAATGCAAAATCTGATTTGTCAATTTTTGATTTTTGTTGCTTCATCTTCTCGGCTTATGACATCAGACGAATAGTCAACTGCGTGTCAAGTTACCCTGCTGGCTCGATTCTTTTAAACTTATAAGTTCGGTATGATTTTTTTTATAAGAAAATACCTTATGTATCTCTTCCATATAAACTTGAGTGGGTTCTTGCCACCGGTCTGAGAGGATCCCCTCGTGAATAGCAGACCTGACAGAGCTTCAGGAATGTGTCCACCACAATCTCGATGTGGGCGAATCCATATCCAAACTCATCGAATTTCTATAACAGTAAAATAATAATAACTCTTTTCGACGAGCTTGTATGAAGAGAATCAGATGTGTAGAGGAAGTAAGAGATAGCTGTGAGGAACATAGCAAGTGGAATTCTATAGTCCCTGCCTAAGCGTATGGGTAACAGTAACAGGTGATATTATCTACGTATATTAGTTTAAATATTAAACTGCAGTTAGTTTAGATACTTACACGATTAACGTCCAATCCATTGAAGGTGAAATGACAGAGGAACATAAAATAATGGAGGCTGACCACCACGCCGCAGGTAGCTGTTCTCAAGAAGTTAATGCAGTATAACTCCTCCTTGTTGGTCTTTGTCAGACTTTCCATATTTCGTTTCAAACAGAAAGCTTGGACTAGTTTACTGACTGCAGACAAAACAATGTGTTTATTGACGCTTATTGCGACAGAAAGAGCAATTCTATATTGTTTACATGGAATTCAAATATATTACCAAAGGGTCCAAGGGGTGTTTTTCCATTTTTCACGTACCAAGTGCAAAATAAAGATGTCGTCGTGAGCAGCAGCATTATTAGTCTGGAATTTAGATTTGAATTTATAGTACCAAAAATAATGTGTAAATTCACGTAGAAAAAATGCAACATCACTTCTTAAGCTCCTGTTCCTCCATGAACATTGAGCGAGAAACGAGTAAAACCAGAAAATTAAACTTAGATGGCGAGCTGCAAGCTGAAGAAAATCTTTTTTTTAGAGAGAGACTATTTTCTCGTTCAAGAAACATTTAGATTCCTCATTGGCAGCACAGTGGTACAAGTCCCACAGTAAATTAAAATCTAGGCTTTATTAAGTCCTAAGCCTTACTTAAATATCGTAGGTCCTGTAGTGGGTATTTTCTCCAACAAATTTTTAGTTTCGCAGAACATCGGGAATATCCGAGCAGAGTCGCTCAGGGCTCCCAAGTGGCTGACCTGGAGCAGAGACCTGGCGATCTTGGAAGTAGACGAGCGTTGGCAAATCTCAGGAACACAGATACCCCATTGCATGCTTGATAAAAACTCGCCATGCTTTGTTGGTTTCTGGAAGGATTTTTGAGTGAAAATAACGCGATTCTTCAACTATTTCGTCACAATTACTTCGTTGTCAAAGTTCGGCCAAGCTTCGGTTTTTATTATTACGAGTTTTATCCTATTGAGTGTTAAAATCACACCAGTTTGTCACTAGTTAAATTCCAAGTTGTTATTTTTTACCCTATTTATTTTAAAAATCTCTAGCTGATTCCATGATATATAAAATCATACCTTTAGGTAGACATTCGTGGTAACATTATGATCTTTTAAAACATAGTCTCTCGGTTTGACTTGCTTCTCTGTTTCTGTCAGAGTTACGTTGACCAAGCAGTACTGGGTTGTGGGCACTTCAGGGTGGCTCTTGAACACCAAGTTGGGGTTTAAACACTCGTCGTAGTGGCCCAAATGAATCCTCTGACCATAAAGATGTCCAATCGGAATTTGATTAGCGTCCAAAACTGAAAATAACTCGAAACATTATCGGATACTTTAGAATCGAACAATCATAAATCGAAATTTCATACTTCGCTCTCGTAAACTTTAGCACTAGAATACGTACGTAGTAATAGGATACTTTGGAACTAACGTAAAGCCTGACCAGAAATATAAAAACCCTGAATTAGAGGCAGCACTTATGCGTTTTATATTGCAACATTATTGAAAGAAGTAGCGGATCTATAGGGTGGGACCACGGGGGCACGTGCCCCCTCCCTCCCCCACATACCCGATCTGCTATTTTGTGTACATATGTACTATGGAGGCAGGTTCCATAACAGTACATATCAAATTAAGAATAGATTCGAGTTGTTATAATAATAGGATTTAGTAGGTAATAGTTTCTTACAAGTTTATTTCCAAAAAAATAATCCGCTACCATTAGTGATGTTCCATTCTGGAAATTTTCAAAGAACAAGCTGAAACCTAAAAATATTTCTCGGAAATATTCTCGAGAACGAAAAAGGTGCCCTTCCCATAGAAATAAAAATACTGGATCCGCCCTTGATCGAAAGTCAAACTTTGACAGGAGAAATGACAGATAGGTTTTTAAATAAGTTGTCAGTGTAAGAAATTAGTTCTATTGCTTTTCCGCAACATGGCGAGGATTTTTATATTCCTGGTCAGGCTCATCGTATACTTCGACAATTAGTAGCGGAGTCCAGAATTGATCATATCCAACTTTGTAAGAAAAATAATAAAATGTTAAAAATAAATAAAGATCTTACACCAAACTGTCCATAAGGTAGAGTTTTTAGCATTGTCTAGAATCCTTAACATTGTGTTCAGGCAGGGCTCCTCCGGTTGAGTCCAGGGCTGGGCTTTCAATGCATCCTCTAGCAGATCAACGTATGTTAGCTTATCTTGATTGCCTTCATTGCTAAGACTCTCGGTTCTCACAATACCTGAAATGATTATCAGATAAATATAACACATAATCGAGAATCCATTCTAGCCCTAGTCAAGAATAGATTATCTTATTATATCAGAAGAGTTTTGTGGCAGATAGTGGGGTCAATCAAGTTATAAATACCATGATTAGAGATTTAGATCGTCGTCGATTTAGTGTGATGTCGTAGCTCCCATGCTATGTAAGACAGTTCTTGAAACTAAGAGAAAGCCCCTGACAGCAGGTGGAATGAAACCAGAAACTAGTCTTAAAACTCTTCTGAGGCTTAATAGCGTATTGATCGATAGTATAGAGGCGTGAAACAGAGAACATCGTTCTTTTCTATTGCTGGGATAACACAGGGTAATTTGGAGCTCTATGATTATTTCACGAAGAGCTCTATGCCACAGTGGTTCCACGCTCGGTCTACGATAGTGGTGGTTAAGCAACTTTTGCAATGGTCGGCCATTTGATGGGTAACAAAGATTACTATCTCGAGTTCTTCCGTACTTCAGATGTAAGCCGTTGTCTGTAATTGCAGTTGTCAAAACCCAACAACCCTTTTTGGACCCACGTGGTGGGTCAAGTCAAGGCCCACCCTCCTTATTCATCCATAAGGAAGGTCAGTGCCTCATTAGTAGTGGGTACGGTACGAAGCGGTGGTGCCCAAGTGGTAATGACACCCGCCTGAGGTCTGATAGGGCCCGGGTTCAAATCCTACCTGTGTCACATGAGTTTGTAGACCAATCTGACTCATGTATGGTAGTTTTCTCATAGACCACCACCTGCTTCCGGTGAAGGAAAACATCGTGAGGAAACCTGCACATTGGCTGACTGTATAGTTTACTAGTGTGTAAACGGCTACTGCCACTAGATGGCGGTAGTCGTAAAGTCATGTCAGATGCCTTTAGGCGACTTGAATAAAATCTGACACCAGTGTTAGTAATAACACACTCGATAAGAAAGAGAAGTGGGTACATTAAAATAGCTGATGATGACAGGTTCAGATTTAGAGGTGTTCCATGCCAAGGTGATGATACTGGGTGCGAGACGTTTTAAAACACTTTGAAGACTCACTTACCTAATGTAAAAAGGGTGACTATCCACAAGACTTCCATTTTTGCGTTTCAATTCGTACTAAAACATGATAATCAAGGAAAGAAATGAGCCTTTTGTTGTAAAGATATTATTATATTAATGCTTTATACTAATTATCAATGATGTTATTGTCAGTTAAACTAAAATTATAATAATAATGGGGTACCGTAATATGTATTTAAACAACATTATAGGATTTTATTACGGAGAATCCGTGATAAAATAATAATATAATAAATATTTCTATATTTATATTTTTTAACATTTATTAAATAATGTTTGTTCCTCACGTTAATTTTAGGGAAAATAGATTTAAGCAACCTTAAATAGACTTGTTATTTCACTTAACAATCGAAAGTCTATCATTAATAATTAAATTTTTATAAGTATAAAAAGAAAAAAGAAGAAAAGAGAAAACAAAATTCATATGCGCTCAACCGCGGCGTATGCGCGTTGCAATAAGATTTTGCACAACACAATGTTCTACTTTCGTTGGCAGGATCGAACAGATTTTGTACCGATTTAGCAACTATTTCTCAAATATCTTTAAAAATATTAGTCTAAAAACAAAAGTGCTCGGTTAAAACTTTAATATAGTATATATATATTAACTAATTATATAAAAATATATATATGTTATCGCTGAAAATTTTAAGTTTCATGACTTGAAAGCTGAATTTTTTTCTCAATTTTCGGTGCCTTTATGAATTAATTAAGCCGAAAATATGTATTTTTATTAAAAAGTACACGGTTCAAACCTTAATCAAGATCATAATCTATATCCTGTATTATTTTTCCACTTCGTAATTAAACTCTAATTATTTAAATTTCTTCATGAAAAATTACAATTATTTCGAATGTGGGGCGTACCCCAAATTCGAAATAATTGTAATTTTTTAAAGTTCTTCATCTACTCGTATATGCTAGAAAGAGGGGCACTCTTTCTGCCCACGAGTTTTTTTTTGCCATGATTGATCCCGCTCATCTGCTTGACTAATTAATTAGTTTAATTATTTTCCTTTTATTTGACCACAGCATCCATACTAATATTATAAATGCGAAAGTTTGGATGTGAGTTTGTGAGTTTGTGAGTTTGTGAATTTGTGAGTTTGTGAGTTTGTGAGTTTGTGAGGATGTTTGTTACTCAATCACGCAAAATCTACTGGACGAATTTCGATGAAATTTGGTACAGAGGTAGATAATGACCTGGAATAGCACATAGGCTACTTTTTATCCCGGGAAAAAGCACTGTTCCCGTGGGAAATTCACGCGGGCGAAGCCGCGGGCAAAAGCTAGTTTTAAATAAAAAACAAATAGGAGAGTCATATGATGTTTGATAATACAAAAATTGAAAATTCTATTCGGTTGAGTGAGTGATCGAGCTAAGCAGACTCAGCGGCCTGTGTCAGCCGGCAACAAAATAACGCGCCTATGCCACTTTTATTTGGCTAATATGATTCCGAATTCTGTATTCATACAAACACACAATACGGCCTTCAATACGGGGAGTTTCTGAGGTTATGAACGTACCTACGGATAGACGGAAGTCATGATGAAACTATAAGTTTTCTACGGAACCTATGAATTAAAAAACAAACGGTAAAATTGAGGTCATAACTAATTATCATAACATCACTGTATCTTACTATGAGTTGTGGACTGTACTTTGAGATACTTTGCCGATTTGACTGAGTAAGGCGCTGGTGGAGTTGGAATAAAATACTTGTTGAGTTTTAAAGACTAGCATCTGGCTGCGTGCTGGACCATAGTGGAGACTTCTTGGTAACTTGGAGGAGATAACTGACTGGGAACGCTAAACTTCCCGTATTATATGATCTAATTGTATGTCTCACTACGTATAGCTATGGCCGAGCAGACGTGAAATGTAGTCATGTAATTGGTTAATAATTTTCACATAACATCATAATTTTACATATGTGCGATATTAAGCTTTTACATAACAGCGTTTGGAGTGAAAAGTACATATTTTGTCTCATTCGACATTTAACGGTTATTACCGTGTTGCGCTATTGTGCGCTTACATGTATTGAACATAAGGTTTATATTTTATTAACAATAAGATTATTTCGTATACATAGCAAAATGTAGGATATGATTATACATTATTAACTATGGATATATGATAGTGTGTACATAACTAATGTAGGATATTATAACTTTACAAACAAAATGATTATACAAACTGATTAACTAGCCTAAGTATATTATTAAAATTATTAAAATTAATCCTACATGCGACAGTCTCCCCACGTGCGCTAGCACTACTTAACAGAGGAGCATATAACTATTAAACGTGCACTGGGACGCCGAATGGAGCCTGCGACGGTGTCGATGTCTGCTATTCGTACTCGTCCATCCGGGCCGGGGTATGTCTTTCGTACTATTCCTCGTGGCCAGGTTCCTCGTGGCATCGTATTGTCTGCAATTATCACGACGTCGCCAACTTGGAGTTTTGGGGATTCGTGTTTAGCCGTTCGAGGGGCTAGTTGGGGGCGGTATTCTGTCACCCAACGTTTCCAAAACTTGTCAGCTAGGGATTGACAGGTTTTCCATGAACTGAGAGATAGTTTATGGTCATTAAAGATACCAAGAGGGGATATGGCGTTGGACCGACCAATCAGGAGATGATTGGGGGTCAGGGCTTCTATGCCCAGATCGGGGTTAACGGGAGTGAGAGGACGCGAGTTGATGATATGCTCGGCCTCTAGAAGCAATGTATGGAGAACCTCTTCATGAGGTGACGTTTCTTTGAGGGTGGTTTTGAGGGCGGTCTTGACGCTGCCCACCAATCTTTCCCACGCTCCTCCTGCTGATGGGTTGCCAGGAGGGATTTTTTTCCATGTGATGCCTCGAGATGTAGTGAATGGCAACATCTCTTCTGGGAGGGTTGTTATTGCTTCTTTCAGTTCTCGTTCAGCGCCGATGAAATTGGTGCCGTTGTCTGAATAGAGCACTGTGGGAGTGCCCCTGCGGGCTGACATACGTCGGAGGGCGAGGATCATTGAAGCGGATGACAATGATGCTGCTAGTTCCAAATGGACGGCTCTGGTAGTGAGGCAGGTGAACAACACGCCCCATCGCTTTTCACGTCTTCGGCCAATAGTAATGTTCATGGGACCAAACAGGTCGACCCCGGTGGCAGTGAAGGGCGGCTGGTATGACTGTAGCCTTTCTTTAGGTATGTCGCCTTCTGGAACCTTCATTGGTGGCCCTCTGTATGTACGACACCACTGGCATTTGTTTGATATGTATCGTATTACACCCTTAGGCCAACGATGTAGAATCTCTGCTTAAGTTCGTTAATTACAGTCGCGTGATTGCCATGGTTCATTTTCTCATGGTAGTGTTGTATGAGAAGTGCAGCGAACTCTTCCTTAGCATGTAAAACAGGGATGGACGCTTCGTTTCTGTCAATGCGTGAGTCCAATACAATTATCCCATTCTTATCAAGTACAACAGCGACTTTATATAACGGAGATTTTTTATGTAATCGTTTATTCTTTTTTAGGTCTTCCATTTCTTCGTGAAATGATACATTTTGACTTCGTCTAATTAATAAGAGCTCGGCGAGCCTAATATGCCCCAGATTCATTTCTGTTTCTGTATTCTTTATTAGCAAATGGGCCTTGAATGCCTCGGCCGCAACCAGGACGCAAGCCGTAGCCCTAACAAGCCTAGTGTATTTAGAAAACCTACTTACTAAAGGGAGATAATCGAATTGATTTTGATTTTGATTCTTATTCCTAACTGTACAAATTAATTTATTATTATTACGTTCTTCGCCCGTTGGCGCTACCTGTGGGGAGTTACGGGCCAAAAATCTGTTGAACGTTTAATAAATTCTGGGCCGCGAAACCAACGGTGGTTTGCGCCGAATTGCGCCGGCACGCCCTTTGTCGCGTCGTCCGCAACGTTCTGGGCGCTAGGTACCCACCGCCAGTCAGCTGGCGTGGTACTGTCTTCGATCTCCGCTAACCTATGCGCGACAAAACTCTTAAACTTGCGCGGATCAGCTTTAATCCATGCTAAGACAGTACGTGAATCCGACCAAAAATATCTATTTTCTATCTCATAGTCAGATTCTTTAACAATTGATTTAGCTAGTCTAGTACCTAAGACACAGCTTTGAAGCTCCAAACGTGGTATAGATATCGTTTTTAATGGAGCTACGCGAGCCTTCGCGGTAACGAGAGTGGCGGCTTTCCCCCACTCTCCGCTTTCGCTCGCGGTGACAAAGTATACGACTGCAGCGTAAATCTTTTCACTCGCGTCGCAAAACACGTGCATATTGACTTTCCTATTTGCCGCAGGTACGTATCGTGGGATTTCAAGATTGTCGAGTTGTTTTACGTTTTTAATAAATGCCATCCATGATTCCCTGCATTCCGGTGGAATTTCATCATCCCAGCCAATACCAGTGCGCCATATCTCTTGCATCAGAGCCTTTCCTAGCACGGATATTGGCGAGATATATCCCACGGGATCAAAGATTGACATAACACAACTCGTTACCTGACGCTTGGTGGGTAGCACTTCGTTATTTAGGACCTCAAATGGTGTTTTTCGCATATTAACTTGAAAACCTAACGTATCTCTACCGTGGTTCCATTTGAGACCTAATGTGCGTTCCACGTTATTTTTTGCAATAATAGCAGAGTCCGTATTACCCGCTGTGACGTCACTGATCACGCTCTGTACATTGCTAGCGAATCCTGTTAACTCGAATGAGGCCTTTTTATTTAATTCGTACAATTGGTTTATGATTTGTTTGACCTCACATTCGCTTGCATCTGTGGCGATCAGCATGTCATCCATATACGTATTACGGACAGTTATTTCCGCGGCTTTAGGGTAATCGATCGCGTGACATTCTGCGTTTTTGTTTTTGACATATAGCGCGGTTGTGGGCGACGATGCGGCCCCGAAAATGAGACGAGTCATACGGTACTCGTTAGGCGGCATATTTCGCTCTTCCCCCCTCCACAAAAAACGCAGACTATCACGGTCTGAATCAATTACTTCGACTTGCAAAAACATTTCGCGGATATCGGCTATTACTGCAATTTTACCTTCTCGAAATCTAATTAGAACACCGAATAGCGATTCTAGGAGGTCTGGGCCGGCTAAAAGCGCGTCGTTCAAGCATTTGCCATAAGCTTTAGCGGCTGCGTCGAATACAAGCCGCATTTTCTTTTTTTGAGGATGAATTGTAGGAAAATGTGGCAAATACCATGACCGAGGCGCGTCCTCCGGTGGGCCAGAGTCCATTTTTTCCGCATATCCTTTGTCTAAAAGATTTTGTATTTTGCGCGGTATAGTTAACCTTTAACTGCGCGTCCTTATCGAGTCGTTTCTCTAAATTATAGAGGCGACGGAGAGCGTGGTCTTTATTGTGGGGCAACGTTTCGTTTTCGTTGCGCCACAAGAGGCCAGCTTGGTACCTATTGACGTCGGGTAGTTTTTTGCACGTTTTATCGAGAATATCTAACGCACGTTTTTCTGGGTCTGCCCTGGGTACCTTTTGTTCCACCCCTAAAGACTCGATGCTAAAATGAGCCTTCATTAATTCCAGAATTTCAGATTCTGAACTCACTGGTTTTATATGGTTAATGAAGGCTGTATTGGATTTTGATGAAAAATACTGGCCATGTAATACCCAACCTAAGCGAGTTAGTGAGGCGACAGGTTGATTCTGATTTCCACTCAGAATTTGTCGCGACACTATTAAATGCCAGTTATCTTGGCCTATTAATACAGTTGGTATGGCTTGTTCATATGAAATCTCATCGATTATTTCTTGAAGATGGGCGCATTTTGCTACCATGTCCCGCGGCACCTCTTGAGGAGAGATATTAAGCCGCGAGATGGTGCATGCTCTCATCTTTTCGTAATTGCGACTGCAATGACCGCGAACTGAAACTTGTATGTGACACGAGTCGTAGTCTTTCATCATGTTACCACCTATGCCTGTGATAGTTAACGGCTCACCACTTTCCCTCGGGGCTATTAAATCAGCCGTTTCCTTTCTACGAGGCTCATAGTAGAGCCCTCGTCTAACAAGGCGAAAGTACAAACGGTACCCAGGGGACCAGACATTTCGATAGGTACGACTTTAAGAAACGTGTTGACTGAATTTAAGTGATTGACATTTGTCACGTTAGCGCGCGTAATATTTACTGTTTGTTGCGTGAGCCCATGTAACAGTTTGTGGTGGCCAGCCTCACACTGGTTTACACCACAAGGTACATACTTACACTTAAAGGGCCTTTTATGGGACGCGGCTAAACACCTAAAACACAGTTTGTTATTTTTCGCGATCTCCCAACGCTTACTAACAGAGGATTTCAAAAATTCGTTGCACTTCGCTAATAAATGGGTATTGCCACATAATATGCATTTATTATCTTGCGCTAAAGGCGCTGACTGCTTCTTATTATTATGAGACGTGCCCGATTTCCTGAAATCCTTAGTTTTACTGACTTTAGCGTTGGCTTGAAACGAGGAATGTTGCGGCGTCGTATCGCACTCGTAGTCCGAGCTACTACTACTGACGTCGCGTGGTGGGGGTGGCCGGTGATCTAGTGATCGCATAGACGACCGCTCGTTATGTGCGACGTTAATATGAGCTCTACCTTTGCGATGTTGTGATTTACGCGCATAACTACTTATTTCGTTTAAAAAGGTGGCCATGGCTACTAAGCCAGGCACACTGGAGTTCGCTGCTTTATACTTACTCCACTCGTAGCGAACAATTAAATTTAATTTGTCCACTATTTTATTCACTAACTCGGGTGAATGTAAATAATTTTCCTGGCGCAGCGACTTAATGGTTGCCACCACATTGGCAACATGGCTCGCGAATGACACAATATTGCTATTGTCTTCAGATAATCGCGGCATACGTTTTGCGTTATGAATTTCAGTGAGGACTATTTCCTCAGGATCCCCGAAGTGCCTCTCTAAGGCTTCCATTATTTCGAAAGGATCTTGGACCGTGTACATTGGATGGTGTGTGTGTGGATTTCACGGCCGTGCGAGCTTCTCCTCTTAAGGCCTTACGGATTCGACTTACATTAATGACAGGGCTGAAAAATGGCGCGCTGTCTTCGAACTCGGCCCGGAACGCTATCCACTCTGTAATATTGCCATCGAAGTGAGGCAGTTCGGGGATCGACCTGTGAATTACAGGCGTCGCGACGTCGTTAGTGTATGTGCGGGCGTTACGATCGCGCCTACCACTAGGACCCGGGTCCTCGTTGGTGTGTCTAATGGCTGGTCTCGAAACCTGCTGATTAGTGACCCAGTTAGAAACACGCGACTCTTCTATAATACCGTGCTGCGCATCGCCGTTGGAAGACCGCGCGGCGTCAATGCGCGCGATCTCCAACCTACACTTGGCGGCTGCGGCAGCCCGTTGAGCCTCTTCTAACTTTGCCTGCTGCATTTCGAGCTCAGCCATCATAACACTGAGGTTACTACTTACCGGGGGTGTGCGGAACGTCTACAACAGTGCCCGTTGCACTTCTATTATTTAACGCGTCTTCATATAACCCGTCTCGCGACACAGGTCGCGGAGGCGGATTCGCGACTTCCTTACTACCTACATTACTACCTATATTTTGGCTATGGGTTGCGTCCGTGGTTGGGCTGGTGCCTTTGCTCCACGTGTTGGTTTCACCAGTGGTGGTGTCACCTGGGGGCGGTGTATTTTCTCCGACCAGATGGTCCGGAGAGGGCAGAGGGCCCTTAGAGCGTAATGACCTGTCTGTCATTTTTAAGCGCACGTGGGGGTCCCTAACCAATTTACCTTAATACTACCTAACCCTAAATTTATCACTGCACTACAAAAGTCTTTTTTACTCAATTGGTGTACTCGGCGAAGGGATGCTAAGCTTTCGCTCCAACAATCCCCTGTGGCTCGTGGGAGGGTTGCCGTGAGGCGATTTTGTAGGCGGGTTGCCTATACCACGAGTAGCAAGCGTTAGCTCAAACTGACTCGGGCCAGATACCACGGAGAACGAGCGTGTGATGCTCAACTTTCTCCGGGCCTTATACCACGAATAGCGAACAGCTGTTCAAGCTATTTGAGGCTAGATACCACAGGGTAGCGAGCTTGCTCAAGCTGCCCTGGGCCGAATACCGTTGTAATACAGCTAAAGCTGTCGGCCAGGGTTTTAAACCTGGCGTTTTTTCTTGATTATCCGGTGCTCGTAGGACAATATGAGTTGTGGACTGTTACTTGTTACTTTGCCGATCTGGCTGAGTAAGGCGCTGGTGGTATTTGAAAGAAAATACTGGTTGAGCTTCAAAGACTAGCATCTGGCTGCGTGCTGGACCATAGTGGAGACTTCTTGGTAACTTGGAGGAGATAACTGACTGGGAACGCTAAACTTCCCGTATTATATGATCTAATTGTATGTCTCACTACGTATAGCTATGGCCGAGCAGACGTGAAATGTAGTCATGTAATTGGTTAATAATTTTCACATAACATCATAATTTTACATATGTGCGATATTAAGCTTTTACATAACAGCGTTTGGAGTGAAAAAGTACATATTTTGTCTCATTCGACATTTAACGGTTATTACCGTGTTGCGCTATTGTGCGCTTACATGTATTGAACATAAGGTTTATATTTTATTAACAATAAGATTATTTCGTATACATAGCAAAATGTAGGATATGATTATACATTATTAACTATGGATATATGATAGTGTGTACATAACTAATGTAGGATATTATAACTTTACAAACAAAATGATTATACAAACTGATTAACTAGCCTAAGTATATTATTAAAATTATTAAAATTAATCCTACATGCGACACTTACTGTATTATTTTTTCTTGCCTGTAAGGTAATGGCTGTCGTATTTTTGTACTAATAATGTGAATATTCTATGATATAATTTTTTGAATAATTGGTCAAGTGCGAGTCGGGCCATGCGCAATGTAGCCTAAGGCGAACGCTACACGTCAATAAATATTGTGATAATTATCATGATATTTATTTATGTATCTTGGGCCGGATCACAGCACACCCTACACCATCAATACGAATCGCGTCAGTACTGAAGCGTTCTTTGTACGAGGCAGACGTGATGGACTATAGACAGAGAAAAATTCGAGCTTGTTAGGCAATAATTGTAGCCCTTTCTTTAAACAAACGAGTAAAAAGAAAGCGATGGGTGAAGGATTGGCTACAAAAGAGAGAAAAGTATACACATCTGAATTTATTGGACGAAATTCGCCTTCACGATGAAATGGACGACTACGAAAATTACTTTTGGATGCAGGCATCCAAAAGTAATTTTCGTAGCCGCCGCCGCGTGACACCGCGTCTGCGGATTCCGCGTCTGCCGCGGTGAACTCGTGCCATGAGCAAGAATCGATGACATGGAATTGGTGACGCCATTTTTGAGTAAACTCTTTTCCAAAAGGTTATCAAAACAGACATCAGGATGTCTGTTTTGATAACCTTTTGGAATTGGTGACGCCATTTTTGAGTAAACTCTTTTCCAAAAGGTTATCAAAACAGACATCAGGATGTCTGTTTTGATAACCTTTTTTGGAATTGGTGACGCCATTTTTGAGTAAACTCTTTTCCAAAAGGTTATCAAAACAGACATCAGGATGTCTGTTTTGATAACCTTTTGGAATTGGTGACGCCATTTTTGAGTAAACTCTTTTAAAACAATCTTGTCGCCTGTCATCGATTCTTGCTCATGGCACGGGTTCACCGCGGCAGACGCGGAATCCGCAGACGCGGTGTCACGCGGCGGCCGCAACCACGGCGGCCCCAGCACGGATCGCTCTCGAACCACCTCTCCAGCGAGAGGGTCAGAGCGGCCAGCGGGATAGCTGCCAAATTTCCCGCTAGGGTAAAGGCGCACTTGACACGGATGCGCCTTTCCACCCGAGGGCCGTTAAACCGGGCGACGGAATCCCGTTTCCGCCACCCAACCAGCCCTCCATTTTTTGGGACCTGACAAGGTCAGGCCCTACCTCATCTCAGCCACAGGGGATAGGTTATCCCTATCCACTGTAGCCGAGACAGGCCCACCACACGTCGGCCGCAGAGGACAGGGAGAGCGGCGCACTGCAATACCGACACGCCTCTTCCTCTGCGGCCCCACCGACACCGTGCCCAGCGCCACGGCCACGCTCTGTCGCGGAGGATAGGGAGAACGGCGCACCGCAATACCGGCACTCCTCTTTACCACGGCTGTGAGGGTAGGGAGTGTGTGCCCCCTACTCTTACAGCCAGGCCACTGACAGGGGCCTCCTCCCGGCCCGGGGTCTTCACTCCCGGGCCATGGGTTCCTATTAGCTTCCCAGCGGTCCCGCTTCCCGCTGGTACTGAGCCCCCCCATCGCTACAAGATTGGAACCCGTTCGGGGGGGTAATATAACTAACCATAACCTAAGTATAACCAACATACATTTGTAAATAACGTACAAACTTGAAAGAGGAAGTTCTTTGTATAGAATAAATTACTACTAAGAAAGGAATTTTGGAAATCCTGCCCCTAACTGGGTGAAATAATTGATTAAAAAAATTGATCAGGTAATTATATTTTTTTTCATGCATCCATCCTCCACCATTTTCCTGTTCGAGACGGGGGACCCTTGACTATAACAAAATTTAGTACTTTAAAGTTAAATATTTCGTAATCGGATTTGTTTGTAATATAATGGCTTTGAAAACAAAACGCGGGCGTTTCCCATTGACGCCGCCAGACGGCCGGGGTTCTCACACTGCTCGGGAATGGCGTCGCGGTCGACCGCCATTGTCCAGTGCTATATCGGTTTGTTTTTAATACGCGGAGAGGTCCCGCGTCATTTAGTCTTAAACCACGTTGAGTGTTAATTAGTTTGAGTTATAATTGTGAATTTCCTTTTTGTTAAATAACTATTACGTTTGTGTTTGTGAAAAAACCTGTTATTGTGACTTTTTCTTGTGAGATGTGAAACGTGGCTGGCTGTTCACATCTACCTGTTCCCGAGTGAACCTTCGGGAAGAAACCTACGTATTTATTCTGGGGAATTGAGATCTCATGGGTTAGGTAGGGTGATTAGGGATCCCCCCTTTCCGAAGACATTCAAGATTGGATCCGAAGAGCAAGAAGATTCAGTTTGGTAAGTGCAACCTTGAGTTTGTAGGTAGTTGTAGTTATTAAGTTAGGTTTAATATATAGGGTTCTGTAGTTCCCGTTATAAACTATGGTGGTAGCAGTCTGCGTATAGATTAAGTTAGTTAGGGTCTAGTCGGACAAACGTGGTGCCGCGTGGAGATTTTTTCCCGGTGGGTTTTTTCCCGGCAAAGTTTCGGTACAGAATCTTCCCGCCACTTGGTTTGTCCGGAATCTCTGCGCACACTTTCTGGTAGCAGAGCGTAGTTCTTCTACCCTCTATTTGTTCGTTTGTAAAAAATAATTAATTGTTTTTTTTTATTTTGGTTGTGACTTGACGCGATGGCGAAGGTCTCCAATGCTAAGGCGACACTCGCCAACGAACTGAGATGGTTTGTGACGGCCGGAGGACTCCTGTCCCGGAAGTACAGGGAGGGCGCCACACTGCTTAGAGCGGATCACCTCCACTCACGATTGAGTAGCGCGGAAGCGGCCATGGCGGTGCTTACCGAAGCCGAACTTGCCGCGGAGGTCTATACAGGTCACATGGCGGACATGGACCAGATCCTGAATCTCCACGATGATATCGCGGAGGCGGCGGCCGCAATAAGGGCGAGACAGGCTGGCGGACCAGCCCCTCGCACACCTGTTAGACAGGAAGGACCAGCGGTTACTGGTCGGCTCCCCACCCTTCAGCTGTCCCACTTTGGGGGTAGGATGGAGGAGTGGGTAGCCTACAAAAATATGTTTGAGTCCCTGGTCGTAGCACGACAGGATTTGTCGAAGGCCCAGAAGATGGCCTACCTCCTCTCCACTCTGGAGGATGAAGCGCGGTCGCTCATCCAGCACCTCCGGGTGGAGGACGACCAGTACGATACGGCTTGGGAGTTATTGAACTCCCGCTACCAAAATTTACGTTTGTTAGCGGATGCGCACGCCGCACAGTTGATGGCCCTGCCCAAGGTGGCCAACAGGGCACAGTTGCGCCTGCAGTTGCTCACGCCCGTTACAGTGGCCTGTAACGCGCTCCGCACACTGGGGCTGCCGGTGGACCAATGGTCCTTTTTGCTGGTGCACATTGTATTGGGCAAATTGCCCAATGACATCCGCTCGCGGTTTGAGCGCGAGAATGCGGAACGGGATAGCACCACCCTACCAACATTCACTGACTTGGTGAAGTTTTTGGAGTTTGAGGCACGGGCTGCTGAGAATACCATGACGGACTCAGCGCCATCCAGAGCGCCTGAACGTAGGCCCCAACAGGGACGGCAACCGCCACCGCGTGGAGCTGGTGTGCGGGTTGCACACACGGCAGCAGTCGCGGGGGACGCGGACTGCCTGCAATGTGGCCGGATGGGCCACAGCCTGCTGCAATGCAGGGACTGGCAGAGACTGCCAGTACAAGATCGGCGCCGCATGGCAAGGCGGCATGAACTATGCTTTTACTGTTTGGGCAGTCACTATGCACGTGACTGTCCCAGGGCCATACCATGCAGTGCATGCCGTGGGCTGCACCACGCGATGCTCTGCATGAACCGGAACGGGGATGGCCCCCGGATGTTGAGGCAGGGGTCCCCTATGGGCGGGGGCGCTCCTGCGCGAAGCCCTCCACCACCGGAAGAAGGACGCGGCTTCGCTCGTCGCACCCCCCCTCGGGAGGGGGGTCGCGTACCTGCGCGGGTCTTGGTGGACCGGGACCACGCGCCCCAAGGTCGTGGCCAGTATGTGGCTGGCCAGGCCCCGGATAAGGCCCCCATGGGCGGGGGCCCTAGATCGGACGTGAGAGTGGGGACACCCCCCTCCACGCGGGTTACCACTACCCAACACATGCAGCCGCAGCGGTTTTCTCCGCCGCTGCACGAGTACCCACGGCTGGAGTACCACCCGCCCTACTATAGGTATGGCCGGGCCGCGGGTTATGCCCCCCCTCAGTTGGGGATGTGCACTCGCCCGCCATATTATCCGGGTCAGTGGCGCCCCCCTGGTTTGGAGAGAGTGGGGAGCCCGTAACTAGCTTGCTCCCTTGCTGGGACAGAGCCGCGGACGGTTCTGCTCCCTACCGCGGTGGTCCGCGTATGGGGTCGTAGGGGGGAAGCCATTAATTTGAGAGCTCTGTTGGACTCAGGGGCTCAAAGCAGTTTGGTTACCACTCGAGTGGCACGCCAGTTAGGTTTAGTCGTGGAAGACTCGCCTGTGCCACTTCTTGTAGTTGGTGGCATACAAGTGAAGTGTCTGACGGGCCAGACACTTGTCACCTTTTCTTCGCTGAAGTCCTCCACAATGAGGATCACGACCTCGGCTATGGTAATGGATACCATTGCGGGTTGGCAGCCCTCGACAGACATACCGCCGGGTGTGTTGTCTTTGGTTTCGGGTCTGGATTTGGCCGACCCCTTTGTTTTTCATCCCGGCCCAGTGGACTTGCTCCTGGGCTCGGACGTATTGGGTTGGATTTTGTTGGGTACCCAGAAAGCTCTGGGTTCGTCTTCACTGATGGCAGTGTCTACTATCTTTGGTTTCGCCCTGATGGGCCCTGTGTTTGATAATAGCACCGTGGAGGAGCCACCGGTCGTCGCATCTGCGTCCTTGGCCAAGACCATGCAAAGGTTTTGGGAGGTGGAGGAGCCACCTATGAGTTCCAGGATGGATCCGGAACACGCTGAGTGCGAAGCCTTCTTTCGATCAACCACGGAGAGGTTGCCCTCCGGTCGGTTTGTAACTAGATTACCATTTGTTGCTACACGTCCTAGCCTAGAGCAAAGTAGGGCGCTTGCGGAGAAACGACTGCTGTCCATGGAGCGACGTATGCAGCGTGACCACGTACTTCGCGATAAATATATTGAATTTATGCGCGAGTACGAGGATTTGGATCACATGTCTCCGGCTCGAGTTGATTGGAGCTCAACTGAGCATTATTTTTTGCCCCACCACGCGGTGGTGAAGGCCTCAACGGGCAAGTTGCGGACTGTCTTTGATGGGTCCGCACCCACTTCGAACGGAGTTTCGTTGAATCTATGTTTGCATTCAGGTCCCAAATTGCATAGGGACATAATTGACATCATCTTGAACTTTAGAAGACATCAAGTGGTTTTTGGCGCGGACATCCGGATGATGTTCCGCCAGACAGTCATACATCCTGAGGACAGGCGATTCCAGTTGATACTCTGGCGTGAGCGCCCTGAGGATCCTGTGACGGTGTATGAACTCAATACAAACACGTATGGTTTGAAATCTAGTCCCTATATCGCCATCAGATCATTGCTTGAATTGGCAGAGCGGGAACGGATCCGCTTTCCCCGTGGGGCTTCCGTGCTGTCACGTGACTTGTATGTCGATGACGTGTGCACCGGAGCCCAAAGTATTGAGGAGGCCCTCCTACTGCGGGATGAATTGATTGAAATATTGAAAACGGGTGGCTACGAGCTACGTAAGTGGTTGTCCAATGAGCCTAGAGTTCTAGAAGGGATCCCGGAGGATCACCAACAGAACCCTCACCTGTTTGAGGATGTAGATGATCCCAACAGGATAGCGGTGCTGGGCATGCAGTACCAGCCGCTAACCGATATTTTTACATTCCAAGTGGACTTGGAAATACCAAAGGTCTGGACTAAGAGAACGGTGTTGTCAGTAATAGCTCGTATGTTTGATCCAAGCGGTTGGATCAGTCCAGTAATATTCTCTGCGAAGTGTCTTCTTCAGAGACTTTGGACTTTGGGCGTCTCGTGGGACGAGCCGCTGTTTGGTCCTCCATTGGATGATTGGCTCGAGTTGTTTTCATCGATTAAGGAAGTCAATCGGATTGCCTTGCCTCGTCGAATATTGCCCCCCGGGAAATATCGAGCCAGCCTGCATGGCTTTTGTGACGCGTCGGAGCGAGGCTACGCCGCGTCAGTCTATATGCGGACAGTTGACGCCGATGGCCGGGTCAATGTCTCGCTTTTGTTAGGGAAGAGCAAGGTTGCCCCCATCAGGACTAGGCTGACTATTCCCAAGCTTGAGTTGAGTGGAGCTCACCTTCTCTCTAAATTGTTGCATCACGTTGCCAGTGAGCTGGCGGCCACGGTCGAGATACGAGACATCTTCGCCTGGTCGGATAGCCAGGTCGCGCTTGCATGGTTGCGCGCGGCCCCACATACCTTGGAGGTTTTTGTTGGAAACAGGGTTTCCCAAATCCAGAATATCGGAATTGATATAACATGGAGACATGTGCCGGGAGGGCTTAACCCAGCGGACTGTGCTTCCCGAGGTTGTACGGCACCAGAATTGGTGTCACACCTGCTCTGGTGGGGCCCAGAGTGGCTGATGGGATCAGAAACTTCTTGGCCTGTCTGTCAGACAGATGTTACTTCTTTGAGTTTGACTGGGCTCCGTGTACATGCTGTAGTCGCTGAGACGACGTCGGAGCCGGATTGGCTACTTGCTCGGTATAGCAGCTTGGATAAGCTTCTGGGTGTTACCATGTAGCGTGGTCTTGATTGTAGGTATTGGTACAGCAGACAAAAACACTACTTCTTACTTACAGTTTTATTACAGCACAACAGTGGTACAGGTACTTAACAATAAAGTTCACACGAGCGGTCCATATAAGCACTATTTGCACAAGCGAGCACTGTCATACAATAGGCTAAGCGGAAGAAGAAAGAATAGCAGATAGTAGTTGCGAAAACCGAAGAGAAATGCGATAGGTAATTCGCGCGCCAAAGCGACATGCGTCTCGCGTCGATGTAGGATTCCGACTGGTTTCGGGACGAGTGCGCGGCAGCGCGGGCGCAAGGAATGCGGACCGGTTTCTTGTCGACCAGCTGATACCGTTCGCATTGTCGGATTTTATGGACGATAAATATGTGCGAATGTTATTTATCGTGCCGTGAATGTTTAGTTTCTATGTTGTGTAAATATGTAAATAGATATTCTACCTGTGTTTATATACGTATGTAACTTAAGTATATTATTATAAATGTATTTATGTATATTGTATTTATGTAGTTTGTATATATGTATATGCAGGCCATATCACTCCCCCCCAAAGACCTGGTTAAGGGCGATAAAAATCTGGCGCACGAATAATACGACCAAACCGGGTTTTTTTTATCACTGGGTTTCCAGAACATAGTGATTGTGGGATACTTTCACCAGAGGGCTGTGTAGGTGGGGATAAGTTAGGTGTGATGACTGATTGCTCGTCATAGGCCATTATGAAGGCTGGCTTCAGCCGATCTATCGAGACTGTGGTCGGTTTATTTTTGACGAGTACTTTGAACACCTTATCATTCTTCTCCATCACCATATAAGGGCCTGTGTATGCTGGTTGAAAAGGCGCGCGCGAGGCGTCTTCACGAATGAAGACATGATTTGTGGTCGCAAGTTCTTTGAACACAAATGCTTTGCGCTTGCCGTGGCGAGAAGCTGGAGTCGGTTTTAACTGTTCCATATAGGAACGAAGACGCGCTGTAAAATCGCTTATGTCAGATGTACATTGCGTAGTCGGTTCGAAGAATTCTCCTGGGAGTCTGAGTGGCTCGCCGTATAGTAACTCCGCAGAAGATGCCTGTAGGTCATCCTTAAAGGCACTGCGGATACCAAGCATTACTAACGGCAGAATCTCGACCCAGTTGTGGTCAGCATGACAAGTGATGGACGCCTTGAGTTGCCTGTGGAAACGTTCTACCATCCCGTTGCATGCGGGATGGTAGGCGGTCGTGCGTTTGTGCTGGAAACCTATGGCCTTGGCTAGATATTGAAACAGCGCGGATTCGAATTGGCGACCGCGGTCTGTGACAATATCTATAGGGCTGCCGAATCGAGATATCCAGCCGGATATTAAAGCCTTACCCACTGTTTCCGCTGTTATGTCGGCTATGGGAATAACTTCGGGCCAGCGAGTAAACCGATCTATCGCGGTCAAGCAATATTTAAAGCCCTGACAAACCGGAAGGGGACCGATTAGGTCGATGTGTACATGCTTGAAACGTGCCCGAGGAGACTGAAGTTAGCTAAGGGGCGGATACGTGTCGACTGACTTTGGCGCGTTGGCAAGGGAGACACGTTCGTGCCCACTCGCGACAATCACGCCGCATGCCAGGCCAGACGAATCGTTCCGCTACCAACTTAGCAGTCGCCATGGGCCCGGGGTGACTCAGCGAATGAAGGCTTGCGAATACCTGTTTCCTGAATTCCTTTGTAACGAAGGGTCTAGGAGTTGATGTGCTGACGTCACAATATAAGAGTTTGTCGCTACCGGCATAATTCATTTTAGTGAGACGGAGCGATGTATTTCCCGTAAGGAATGTCGCCAACTCCGTGTCAGTTTCTTGTGCATGGGCAAGACTGCTGAGACATATTGGAGTAGCCAACTCATCGACTCGCGACAGTGTATCAGCAACAACGTTATCTTTGCCGGAGATATGTCGTATATCGCTAGTAAATTGCGAAATGAAATCCAAGTGACGGAACTGACGAGGGCTGCAGTTATTTTTTCTTTCATGAAAGGCGAATGAAAGCGGTTTATGGTCCGTATATACGGTAAAATGACGTGCCTCGACCATATGGCGGAAATATTTTATCGCTTCATAGATTGCCAACAGCTCTCTGTCATACGGAGAGTACTTTTGTTGAGAAGGGCTCAGCTTCTTCGAAAAGAAAGCTAGCGGTTCCCACGTGTCGTGTTTTAATTGTTGCAACACGGCTCCGATGGCTACGTCCGATGCATCTGTAACTAGGGCTAACTTAGCTTGACAGTCTGGGTGAGCTAAAAGAGCTGCTTTGGAGAGGCTTTCTTTGAGATCAGAGAAGGCTTTGAGGGCGTTACCTGTTAAAGTGATGGGCGTGGAACCTTTGACTGCTCCCGTGAGGAGGGCGTTGAGAGGCGCTTGGGTTTGGGCAGCATTTGGCAAAAAATCGCCTGTAGAAATTGGCCATGCCCAAAAATCGTCGCAGTGACTTGACGTCTTTAGGAGGAGGAAATTCATCAATGGCCCTTACCTTTTCATCAAGTGGTTTGGTTCCATGCTCGGAAATGAGGTATCCAAGAAAAGCTACTTCTGGAACCCCAAACACGCATTTTGCCACGTTCAATGTCAAACCATAGTCACGGAGCCTGGAAAAGACTGTACGTAAATGCTGTTCGTGCAGAGTTTCGCTCCTGCTGAAGATGAGAAAATCGTCCAAATAGCAATAGACAAAGTCGAGCCCGCGGGTCACCTCATCTACAAATCTCTGAAAGGTCTGGCCAGCATTTCTCAGACCAAATGTCATGTATGGAAACTCGTACATGCCAAAAGGTGTAGTGATGGCGGTTTTTGGTATGTCCTCAGGAAATACAGGGATCTGGTTGTAAGCCTTCACTAAATCGATGGTACTAAATACTTTACAACCAGATATGCTATGTGTAAAGTCATGAATATGACGAATAGGATATCTGTCGGGGATGGTACGCGCGTTTAGCTGCCGATAGTCGCCACAGGGCCGCCAGCCGTTGTCTTTCTTCGGCGCTAGGTGTAGAGGCGACGACCATGGGCTCTCAGACGGTCGGGCAGTGCCATTGGCAAGCATGGCCTCAAATTCCTTCTTCGCCACTGCTAATTTGTCGGGGGCTAAACGTCTAGGTGCGCATGAGACGGGGGTCCTGGTGTGGTGCGTATATGGTGTTGTGTATTATGTGGTACTACGCGTTGTGTGCCAGCTGGTCGTGTAATTTCTGGAAATTCACGTGAAAGCAAGTGATGGTACTTAGAGTCGCCAGTCGGAACCTTTACAGAAAGAATATCACTACTTTTAAGGTCCAGTGAAGCTGGTGTAGAAAGTGTTGTAGTATTATCTATAAGCCTTTTACCTTTACAGTCTACAATAAGGTTGTAATAACATAAGAAATCTACACCAATTATGGGCTTCGTAACATCCGCTACCACAAATCGCCACGAGTATATGCGTCGGAGTCCTAGGTTCAGGTTGAGGTGTGCGATGCCGTATGTATTGATGGTCGTCCCGTTTGCTGCTGTGAGTTGGTAACTTGTAGGTGTTCGACGCTCACGCAGCTGAGACCGAGGGGAAAACACAGAGGTCGCTCCCGGTGTCGACCAAGAACTGGATTTTCATACTTCGGTCAGTCACGAAGAGGCGACCAGGTGAAGATGGGCAGTCGTCTGTCGCCATTACCGACTGCCTGCGTCGTTTCCCGCGTTGTAATCGCAAGGCTTCTGGCAATTGCGAGCCCGTGAACCATATCTCGCATGGTACCAGCACGTAGGATATCGCTGGTAGCTAGTAGCAGAGCGTGACCTACTTCGACCTCGCGGTGGTGAACGCTGACGTCGTTGAGACCTAGATCGATTCGGGTTGCATTGCGATCGTGAGTGTTCATCGAGTTTCAGAGCAAGACGTTCCACCATTTTACGGAGTTCGTAGATTTCTCCAGATTGGTTGCTGCTACTTGCTTCGGCGACGTGAGTTGATGTCGACGCGACGTTTCCTGGTGTGGAGATTTCTTGGATCCGATCTGCCAAGTCTGCTAGCTCCTCCAGGGTATCAGATGACCGCGATGCCAAAACCGTCTGGATATTTTTGGGTAGGCGGTTGCTCCAGATTGATCGAAGGAAGTCCTCTGGTACGTCAGGACCGGCCAGATCTTGAAGATGTCGCAAAAATTGGGTGGGTTTTCTATCTCCCAACACTTCGTCATTCAAAAGTTGTCTGACCTTCTTCTCGTGTGAGGCGCTGAGACGCTTAATGAGCTCGCTTTTTATCTTTTTATATCTGTCTGTCCTCGGAGGTTTCGTAATGATGTCCTTTACAGCTTTCGCATGTGTTATGTCGAGGTTTATTGTGACATTTCGAAATTTGATGACGTCATCGGTAATGTCGTAATACTCAAATTGATCCTCTAGTAATGCGAACCATATCTCTGGGTCATCAGGAGAAAACGGTGGTACCTTCAGACGATGTCGTCGGAAGTCGGACGATTCTTGACGTGGTTCAGTGGAAACGTGCCTTCTTCGATGACGTGTACTGACGTTGTCCGCGGATGTAGCGGTTTTTGCTGTATCACTGCTGTCACTCATCGTTGCTCAAGTGTCGTGGGTCACCAGTTGTAGCGTGGTCTTGATTGTAGGTATTGGTACAGCAGACAAAAACACTACTTCTTACTTACAGTTTTATTACAGCACAACAGTGGTACAGGTACTTAACAATAAAGTTCACACGAGCGGTCCATATAAGCACTATTTGCACAAGCGAGCACTGTCATACAATAGGCTAAGCGGAAGAAGAAAGAATAGCAGATAGTAGTTGCGAAAACCGAAGAGAAATGCGATAGGTAATTCGCGCGCCAAAGCGACATGCGACTCTGCGATTACTAATCTTATGTAATTCCTTATTAGGATCGGCTCCGTGAAATAAATTGGATTAAAAGTGAAAAGTACAGATCTTTGGACTATAAACAATATTAAATAGTAGTTTAGTGCATGAATAAGTGCAATACGTGTTATCTAAAGTGTATTCCTGTGACTTACAGTGCTACAGGTGTCTAAAATATATGAACTGAACTTCCGAATTTTACTATAAATAAGTGCACGAAATGACAAAAACGGTTATGTAGCCAAACACGACCTAAACTACGGTAACAGTGACCAAATAACACACAAAATACATGAAATTGCAATTCGACATCCGTTATTAATTCAAATAAAGGTAACATAAACAAAGACCCAGGTGAGTCATCAGCTGATAGATACTTAACAAGATCATGCATGTATGATGACATCTATTGAGGAATATAATCGACCAATATAATATTGAAACAGCACACCGGACAAGTACAGTATATATTCACACAACAACAAGACGAAATCACATCACAAAGCTACTCGATCTATTGACAATCATGCTTATTAATATTAATAAAGAATAAAAATATTTCCACATATTTAACACCAGATATCACTACCATATACCACAACACAACAAACAATTCTTGAATTGTGTTATAACTCAATAGAATACATCTATATATTATATAGTAAAAATGTCTATAGAAAACATAACATATAGAAAACCTGGGAACAATAATAATGATTCATTAAACCAATCGTACGAGTCTTTCATGTCACCCATGTCGGATCTTAGAACATCAAGTT